>OU383776.1:70168447-70197384 GCA_910950805.1 Acrocephalus scirpaceus scirpaceus | reverse complement strand
CGAGGGAGATTAGGCAGAGCAATCCCATCTGGCACTGCCAAAAATGACACTGAAATTAGTAAGAGAGAACTTTCTAACACAATTGAGTACTAGAAAACAGCCATTCTTTATGCAGCACTGAGCACTCAAGGGATCCTTCCTCCAGCAGAGTACAACCAGTGCTGGTGAAAAGAGATTTTATCACATACACTGATTACACATTCATCAGCTATCTGCACTTCCTTAACTTTCTTTGAAACGGTCATACCCCTTTATTGGAAGTCCTTGTATGCTTTTTGGGGTCTGTCTTCAACATCTGGTGTCCTTTTTTATGTGCTATTCTTGACTGTTCCTTGATCCTGGATTTTGAATATGCAAATATCATTGTTTTGCCTAACTTCTGCCTTCCCAGCCTTGCAGAGCTGAGCTGATGTCCTGCTTGCATTTGGCATTTCTTCTGTTTGCCTAAGTTGCATCCTTTGTCGATTTGTGCTAGGCTGTGCCACTGTGTTACACTGCCGTTAAGAAAATTGCTCTTCTGTTTACTGACCTTATTAAAACTTCAGTCTCATGGACTGCCCAGAACAGAGACTCAAAGTGCTGCAGACACCACCTGCAAGGATGGAGCCCAGGGCAGCAGACAGAAGGCTGCAGCCAGCTGCCATCAGACTCTTCTCCCAGGGAACAAGAAAAAGGATGAGAGGAAAGTGCTAAGAGTTGCACCCGGCAAGGTTCAGGTTCCCTGTTTGGAATGGTCTCTTCACCAAAAAGCATTGTCAGCCATTGGACAAGATTGCCGAAGACTGTGTTGGTGTCACTCTTCCTGGAGGGATTTAGAGAGGGGGTAAATGTGGCATTTGGGACATGACTTATGGTGGGATTGGTAGTTTTGGGTTAATGTTTGGATTTGGTGACCTGAGAGCTGTCTGCAGACCTCACTGTGTGTTCCCTTCACGTGGGGATTCAGGACCCCACCACGGCCACAAGAGAGATTTGACACTGACAGGGGCAAGCTCGCACTCCGGGACATTGCCCTCACCGCAGGCCCCTGCCCGCTTTTTGCCCCGTCCCATTTTTTGTTCCAGGCAGATTTGGAACAGGAGCAGCACGGGGTGTGCAGTTCTGCACAAGCCGGGCCCACGTGTGACACTGGGCGCCTGTGCCGCCAGGCCGGCGACAGCTTTGGAAGGCTGCGGTGACGCGGCTCTCCTGGGACACGAGCCCCGTTTGTGAGAGGCGCGAGGAGCGGAGCCCTCCCGCGGGGGGCCCGGGGCTCAGGGACACGCAGGGCAGCCAGCGACACGCAGGGACGGGACACGCACACCGTCGTGAGTACTGCTGGCCTTTATTGGCATCGCCAGCCCCGCGCCACGGCCGCGCTCTGCGCGCTCCTCGGCCGTGCGAGGCCGAGCCCCGCACGCGGCTCAGCGCCGGCGGCGTCTGCGGCTGCTGCGGCGGCGCCGGCGGTAGCGGGAGCGGCGCGAGGCCCGGCGCCTCCTGCGCACGCCCCGGCGGCGGGAGCGGCGGCGCCGGCTGCGGCTGCGGCTGCGGCTGCGGCGCTCCTGCGGGAGCGCCGGCGGTAACGGGCCATGCTGCCGCGGGCGGGCGCGGGGCGGCGCGCCCGCTTTTATAGCGGAGCCGGGCAACCCCGCCGTGACCTCAGCGGGGACGTCGCCTCTGCGAAGCTCTGGCATCACAAAGGGCTCCGCCGCACCCTCACTCCCGTGGGAGACCTTGATTCCCTCGGAATGAAATCCAGAATTAGCACAGCGATTCTGTTTTACCCGACTCCGCTCCAACAGCAGCAACCTTCACAAGAAAAAGAAAAGAGGAAAATGTGTCATTTAGTTTTGTCATGCGTCTCACATAGGGCTGGTTAAACAGAGATGCTGAGATGGTGCTTGTGGAAATGACATTCAGTCCTTTGTTACACAGGGATCTCCTGGTGCTGCCGAAGCTCATCTGTCAGGTGCCTTCAACTTTCAGGAGCCAAACGTGTGTTTGATCGCTCGAGAAACAGGAAAATAAAAGAGTATTGTCAGGAGATCCAGTGCTGGAGCCGGGAAGGATGCTGGAATGGCTAGTGCCAGGTGGAACAGGTACTCAGGAACAGCCACCAGTGCCGGCTGCTCAGAGGCACCGAGAGCAGCACAGTTGGTGCCGCTTTCACTTTTCTGCTTTGGAGGAACTGGCCTTGAAGTTAACGTTCCTGTGATAAAAATAGAGCCCCAGGCATCCTGTGGATCCTCAGGTGTTCCTGGGCTCCAGGCCTCCACAGCCCTTCTCTTGGCTGCCGCTTTCACTACCTGGTACCTCGATACCATCACCTACGTGGTGCTCAGCAGGGAGCTGACATTGCTGGGTGCCAAATATTCAGTTATTAGTGATGTCCTTGCTGTGCATGGCCAATTCAGTTAGTTTCTTTGCAGACTCCTTTAAAAGAAGAAAAATACAAGCTGTAGTCAGACTTTTAAAAATGTCTGTGTTGGAGAACTCTCCACATCCATAAACTTCATGTTTTGATTTTTTTCCCATTGTCTGCACTCTGTCTCCAGCTGGTGTTTAGGACACCAGGGACCACCCTCTGGGATTTCCCATCCTCTTTTTTGAAGTGACCACGGGGCATCTGTGCATTTTGGCAAGAACAGGAATCAGGTCGCCAGAGACTGGCAGGCAGGACCTTTTATTTCTTCTTCAGCTTGAAAGACCAGGCCACGACTGAGCCTTTTGAGAGGGGATACTAGAGGAGGGTCTGGTGGCTAAACCTGCAAGTGCTCAGCTGGCCTTGGTGCCACTGGAGTCCTTGGCAAGTGCAGCTCTAGAGCCACAGAAATGCAGGACAAGCCCTGCTGGCACTCATCTCTAAAGGTTCTTGTCCCACACCACCACACAAAGCAGGGCTGACTTCAGAGGCAAATCGAGTTTCAAAAGCACCCCTTGTGGCACGAGTCTGTGCTTGGGAAAGTTCCAAATCAGTGCATAGCCAGAGTTCTGGGGCAGAGTTCCTGTGCTGGACTAAACGTGGGAGTTTGGGGAGAGGAGGCACAATTGTCCGTCAGCGCCTGACACTGTTTAGACTGTGGGGAGAAAGGCAAAGGCACATGGAAAAACTGGAAATTTCCTGCAGCTATTTTTCTGGTGGTCTCTCCATTGTTATTGCTCTGTGTAGGTGTGTGGTGTTTGCAGTGGGAAGTTTGCAGCGTTTCTGCAGAGTCTGCAAGCACTGGTTGCTGGGAAGACCAATAATAACGTCTGAAGAAAAAACCCTGCCCAGCTTCTGCCAACATCCCTGGGCAGCTGTGCACAGCAGGTCCGAGATGGGGGAAAAGAACAATAAAGAGTTTCCGTAACTAAATGGGGGGCAAATACTTTCTGAAAATCTGAATTCTCATCCTGGTAAATCTGATCCCTAATGGACCTTTCAAAGAATCACCTTTCAAGGTGCAGTGATCCTGTGGCACTTCAGAAAATTAACACGCATCATATATTTCCTTAATGTTTAGGGGGGGTTGGAGGCTTGAAGAGATAATTTTCCATTTTCCCCTCCCTTTTTCAGTTTGTAAGACCTTCAGAAATATCAGATCAGAAGTTAAGACAAAGAAATATCGTGGTGAGATTCGTCGTTTTGGGTTAACGTTTGGTTTTGGTGACGTGAGAGCTGTCTGCAGACCTCACTGTGTGTTCCTTTCACTTGGGGAGTCAGGGCCCCATCACTTCCACAAGACAGATTTGACACTGACAGGGACTTCGGGGCAAGCTCGCACGCAGGCACACGCAGGGCCGGGACACGCACACGCAGGGACGGGACACGCACACCGTCGTGAGTACTGCTGGCCTTTATTGGCATCGCCAGCCCCGCGCCACGGCCGCGCTCTGCGCGCTCCTCGGGCCGTGCGAGGCCGAGCCCCGCACGCGGCTCAGCGCCGGCGGCGTCTGCGGCTGCTGCGGCGGCGCCGGCGGTAGCGGGAGCGGCGCGAGGCCCGGCGCCTCCTGCGCACGCCCCGGCGGCGGGAGCGGCGGCGCCGGCTGCGGCTGCGGCTGCGGCTGCGGCTCCTGCGGGAGCGCCGGCGGTAACGGGCCATGCTGCCGCGGGCGGGCGCGGGGCGGCGCGCCCGCTTTTATAGCGGAGCCATAGCGGCGAGGGACCGGCATCCGCGGTGAGGTCACAATGCTCCCAGGGGAGTCCCTTGCTACACCACAAGTCCGCAGAGCCTATGCCGCCAGTGAGGTCACAGGGCGTCAGGGTAAACCCCTTGTGATGCCAGAGCTTCACAGAGCCACATCACCAGTGAGGTCACAGTGGATGGGGATGGAATTCTTCTTACGCCAGAGCCTTCCCGAGATGGCATCACCACTAACGTCTCGGTGGTCCTGGTGAAGCCCTGATGGCTTCTCACTGCTGAATCAGGTGAATCTTCTCACCAGGAGAATCTCTGCTGGCCGAGCTTCACACAGCTACATCACCAGTGAGATCACAGTAGGGGAAGCCCCTTGTGATACCAGAGAGTGGAATGAAAAACATCACCAATGACATCCCAGTTGGCAGGATGGAGCCCTTGTGATGGCAGTGGTCTGCAGAGCCGACATCACCAGTGAGGTCCCAGGGGCCACACGGACAGCCCCAGCCACATCTCCCGCGTCTCCCGTGCCTGCACGGTGCCCAGCAGGGGCAAGATGTTGTAATGTGAAATGTGTCCTTGTCGTTGCCAGGTGGGATGCCCGGCTGTGTCATTGTGCCAGTGAAAAAAATGCTGCCAAAAGAAAGAGCAAAGGGAATTCCTTCCTGGGTTTGGAGCCCCACTTCTGCTGGACAGCACCAAAGGGACTCATTTGATTGGGCAAGCAAGGCAAAAGTCACACAGCCCCAAAAACCGCTGCAAAGAGCCCTTGTGCCCTCGATCCAGCAGGGCTGCAGAGAAGACAAACTCTTGACTTTAAAACAAAAAAGGGAAGAATTGTGTGCAGGGAACTGGCCTGAAATGCCTGGAGGTGATGGCCTCTCCCAGCAAGGCAGAGCAGAGACCCCATGAACAGAGACCAGGGACAGTCACCTGAGGAGATGTTCCTGGGCAGAGCCATCAGGGGCATGCAAAGAGCACCCTGGGCTCACAGAGTGCCCTTCCCATGGAAAAAGAAGTGCCTGAAGTGCTAATGACTCCAAATGATGACAACAGCCTGAGGCAAGAAGGGATGTTGGGTCACTATGGCCGACTGTGGTGATGGGTCTTGGGTTCCCTAGAGAAAAGGATCATTCTATTCCACTCTGGAGAGTCAGCAACTCCAGTTTCTTCCTGCAGCTGTGGGGACAGGCTCCACTGCTGGTGCTTTTTGAGGAGCACCAGCGAACTGGTTTGCAGGAACATGGAGACTTGGGAAGCAGAAACTGACCTGGCGCTGTGGGCAAATCCCGGGGGGAGTGGATGGGGTTGGAGCAAACCCTTCCTTTCTGCTTCTCCCTGCTGCAGCAGCACAACCCACAGGGGTGGGAGACTCTCACTCAGGACTGGCCACCCATCCCCCGGATCCTCCAAATGCCAGCATTGCATTTGGGGCAGAGGGATCATCCAGCTGCAGGCAGCCCATGCCCATGACTGCTCCCAGGAGACCTTGGCAATCTCTTGGGAGGAGGGATGAGACACAGTGCCATGGATATGTGACAAAGGTAAGGTGACCAAGGAAGAGCAACACGGAAATGCAAGGGTTTCAAACAAGAACGTGGTAGTGGCTTTTTTCTCCTGGGCCCTGTGCAGTCCTGCCTTTGCCAGAGGCTGGAGGAAATGTACTGGGATTGGTGGTGGCTGGCAGAGGACAGTTGCTGCATCCTGTGCAGCCTCTGCCTTCTACGGCCCAGACGTCTTTCCTCCAGACACTGCAGCCTCTCCTGGACAAGGACACAGCGCTGCTGATCCACAGCATCAGCATCAGCATCAGCATCAGCAGTGGTGGGGTTGCCCAGAGCAGTGAGAATGCCCAGAGGCTGCCGCACTCTGGTGAAGTCAGGGACAAGAACAACAACAACCCCCTGGCCAGAGCCAGCACCAGCTCCAGCAGCTCCAGGAGGATTTGGACAGCCAGCCTTGCAGGCTCCAATGTGGAGGAAGAAGCTCGTACATTCCCCCCCGGGGGTCCTAGCTATCCCTGACCTGTGTCCAACCCTGCAGAGTGGCACCAGCCCCAGGAGGAGCTGCAGCAGCCAGTGGCAGCAGGTCCCTGTGTCCAGGGCAGCATCCACAGTTCCTCCTCTCCTGGACAGAGTAGGAACCACTTGCCCAGGCAGCCTTGGCACCCCTCCAAGAGGGTCTCCAACTCGAGGAGTCTTCTCCTTCCAGCAGTGGCAGCAGTTGCAGGACTCCTGCAACCCTTTAGTCAGGAAATGCATTGTCATTTCCCTCACACTTTCTCGGCTTCTCTGCATTCTAGGGCCTCTCCCCTTCACCTTGTGCCCCACTGTGGGTGGCACCCCTGTGCTGGGGGCCTCGGCCGTGTCACCCAGAGCCCCAGGGCCATGTCAGCCATGGCAGCCACGTCTCTTCCCACAGGAAGTCCTGCTTCAATCACACACCTGAAGCAGATGCGGAAGGCGGTGTGGGCAGAAAGGACAATTTACCTCGTCACAGGTCCAATGGGAGGTTCAACTCAGCATCACTCCTGGCCTCTGCTGGCTGCTCCCAGTTGCCTCACCTGCTCCCAGTGCCATGAGGGCCATCCTGAGCTCTGCCTGGCCAGAAGTAGTGTCCTCCTGGCTTCTGAAGCCTGGGAGGCCACTGCAGGGTGCCAGCATGGGGGCCTTGATGAGAGGTTGCCCCACACTGCGAGTGTCCAAATGGCCTGGTGGGGGCTTCCTCTCACAGCTGGGTCCAGAGGGTTGAATGCCTACGTTTGGAGGAGATCCTTCCTCTCACCCAGGGCTGGCCACTGACCACCCAAATCCTCCAAATCCAGCATTGCACAGGGAAAGGCAGTGATAGGAGGAGGTGTCATCCAGGTACAGGCAGTCCATGCTGACTGCTCCCACCACAGTCCTGCTTGTAGGACACCTCAGCAGGGTGTCAGGAGCAGGGACAGGACACACAGCCATGGCCAACTGACACAGGTAAGCAATGGAGAGTAACACAGAGATATAGAAGTTGAAAATACAAACGAGGATTTTCTTTTTGCTCCTGACAATGTGCACCTGGGCGGGGGGGAATATCTTATTGTGACATCACAGGGTGGTGGAGGGTGACATCACAAGTGGCAGATTGTGTAATCAGCAATTACAAGTGTAATTGCTGATCACACTTGGGCATCAGTAGAACCTGGGACAGTCTGGCCCAAACCTGGACTTCTACCGACAAAGACTGCAAGGTGTGGAGGGAGTGTGAAGCCAGGCCTTTCCTGGTGCTGGGAAGTGTGTTGGGGGCTTCTGTCAGAGAATTCAGCAGCTCCCAGTGCCCATCCCAGAGCCATTGCTCCTCTTTCCCTGCCCTGCCTGCTTGGGGCAGCCGGTCACGGCAGGTGCGGCACCGAGGGTGGCACCCTTGTGTCCCTGCGGTGGCCGTGGGACAGGTGACAGGGCTGAGGGAGACGGGAGGGTGCCCTTCTCCAGGAGCCTGGGCATTTTGTGCTTTTTATGCCTCTCCCTGGCACAGCCAGTGACTGTGGCCTCTCCCTCGTGTAGCGTGTGACCCCAGGGAGGGGGAGTAGCTGCTGGTCTTCAGCTGTCCCCAATGTGCTGCAGAGCCCAGGAATGGCCACAGGCACAGACAGTAACTGCCCCATCTGCCAGGAGACTTGGGATGACGCGGCTTCTGCTCTGCCCTGTCGCCACCAGTTCTGCCTGGGCTGCATCCTGCGGTGGGCCACAACAAATCCCTCATGCCCACTCTGCAGGATGCCGATAGAGACTGTCAGGTTTTCTGAGCGGTGTGAACAGGACTATGTACAATTTGTCATCACCTCCCCTGCGGAGTCAGCAGAGAGCAGCAGCCAGCCAGGGAGAGCTCATGATCCCCTCGACGAGAACAGCCCCCACGGCCCTGTGGTGTCCCCTGCACCTTCTCCACAGAGGACGCTGTCCCCAGCTGAGCAGGGGCTTTCCCGGCTGGAGTCCGTGGGTGGCCTCCTACCCGAGGTGTGGGCAGGACTTTTCCGTCAACATCAGTACCTCCTGGAGCCCGTGCGGCCTTGGCTGTGCCGGAGGCTGCAGGGAATATTCCGGGACCGGTGGTGGCTGGCAGATGTTGCAGAGAGCTCCATCCTGCGCGAGCTCTGCCTCCACGGTCCGGATGCAGCAATCCTAGTCTCGAGGCTGGAGAACTACCTGGAGGAACACACAGCGCCCCTGGTTCGTGGCCTCATCAATGTCATTGTGGGCCGGTGCAGCAAGGAGGCCAAGAGGCAGCTGTGCTGCCATGATACCAGAGAGGACAACAGTGCTGGCCCCAGCAGCTCCCGCTGCACCAGCACCCAGGAGAGGACTCCTGCCAGTGGCCCCCTAGGCTCCAGTGTGCAGGAGGAAGCTGGAACATCACAGACCGGCCTCCAGGGGAGCCACAGCTGTCCCCGACCTGTGTCCAACCCGGCAGAGCGGGAGCGACCCCAAAGGAGCCGGTGGGCAGCAGGTCCCTGTGCCCAGGGCAGCATCCACGGCTCCTCTGCTCCTGGCCAGGGCACAGAACACTCCACCTTTTAAACTCTGTTGCAGTGCCTAATTATTTTCTCACATTACATTGCAACTCTGAACTGCAAGGAGTTCACTCCGGTGGAATAACAGACAAGGAGAGTATTGCAGATGTATATGTGAATACTTCCCTCATCTAGCTGACTGAAAAGCAATTGCTGTAACAGAACTGGAAGCTTGCTAGGTAAAATTTGTTTCAAACTATACATTCAATAAAGTTACCCGTAAAGCAAACGTGACTATTTGCCAAAGAGTCTTTGTAATGCTCTCCTATGTACTTTCTGTTGATAGGAGAAATTCCTGTGGTCTTTTCTCAGTCTCACCATTACAAAAAATGCTATAAAGCAAATAGCAACTGAATACTTCCAGCTCATGCAAAAAAAAAAAAATTAAGCAAAATATAAACGGGTACATCTGAGCTGCATTTCCAAAGCAGCTCACATGTAAGTTTAATGCTTACAGCTACAGAAGAGGAAATGAGAGGATCTTTCTGCTGAACAAAAAAACCACCACTGAGCAAATGCAATCTGTTCCTCCCTCAAATGAATATTCCCATATTTGAAACACGTTGCAGATTGAAGCCAAAGTTTTGAGTAATTTTATTTGAGTTAAATTGTGTTAAATATTACTTGTGTTAAAACATTAATAAGAGCATTACTGATCTGGCTTATGGAGTGTCTGAATAAATGATCAACAGAAAATTTGCACATTCTGACATCAGATGTATCCTAAAACCTTACTTCCTCAAGTAAGCCAAGATTTTCCAGAGAATTCAGCAAGCAGGTTTGAGTTTGGTGAGTTTTCTGTCTCTAAAAGAAGCCAGGAGCTCACACCTTCGCTGTGAACGTTGTGCCTTTGCCTTGAACTTTGCTTACTTTGAGGCAAACATGTTCACAAGGGACACCTGGCTGGTGCTGAGGTCACAGACCCTGGATTCTGAGCACTCCCAAGATGTCCTTGGTTGTCAGACTTCTGACAGGAAAAATACCGTCAAAGAAATCAAACTGAGATCAGCTGAATTCTGACACTGCTTCACCCTCCATTAAACCACAAAGCTACTCTCTACCCTTCTCAATACAAGCACAGAAACACTGACAGCTGTGATTTGCAAACCGTAATTGTTTTAGGAATTAGTTTGCTTCCCTGCTCTCTCTCAGCACAGGTACACATTCCTACAACATCCAGGTAGCAGGGCACAGCCTTTGCTTTCCCTGGGGCAACGTCTCTGAGAATCAGCAAGGCAGAGGGACTTGCAGGAGCAGGTGAAGAAAGTTCTGTGCTGGGACAGTGTAAAGTTCCGCCAGGCTAATTCAGTGAGAGCCCTGCAGGGTTTTCCAGCAGCTCTGCCCTCTGTCAGTGTTACAGAAGCACGGAGAGCTCAGTGGGGACCCAAGGGCTTGCCCAGCCAACATCCTGCAAATGCATCCGCTGAAAGCAGCACGTGCCTGGCACATCCATAGCTGGGTGACTCAGAGACGTCCATCGGCCAGCACTGCCCTGGAGCTGTTTCCCTTTTCACCTCTCCCACAGGGAACTTGTTCTGGATTTTAGGATTTACACAGTAGGTTGGGCTATCAGAAATCTGTGGTTTCATTGCCCAGCTTTACTGGAACTGAGCGATCTGTGGGCACGCTTGGATACTTTTCCCCCAGTCACCTTCACTCATTGCCAAAATCCTCAGCATCGTAACGTTTACATCTGCTGATTGCTTTGAGTAACACAGATCAACATCCATTTCAATTAAAACATTAATTTATTGGCAACTGCTACAACGGCTCTGCTAATATATTGAACTATCAATTCCAGTCTGAAAATTTCTTCAGATTACTACAACGGTGGTAACACTAAACAAATAAAAAAGTGTCAACTAGGATGATGCACGTGGTCAAAAGCCTCTAAATTCTTGGAGTGGTGACTACTTTTTCTGGAAGAGCTGGGGAAGCCTCCTTACCTGGGAGCAATCCAGAAGCGGCTTCACTTGTCCTGGAGGGGTCGGGAGCAACCCAGAAAAAGGGAGACTGAGTCAGGATCAGTTGTGTGCATGTTTCCCTTGGCAGCAATTGTACTTCTCCTAGGGACTACAAAATCCCAGATCTTCCCAAGCAGGTTTAGGAAGAAAAATACCCCAACAAGTGCTGGGGCTTTCCAAGAACAAAGAACTTGTCTATTTAGCTCTCATCTCCCCCATTCACTCCTCCTGAAAACCAGCCTACCTTGCAATCCTTTGGCAGGAAAGCACTGCCAGAAGCCCCACTACCAGGTACTTTCCCCTCTGCACACAAGTGACAGAAGTTCCAGCTGTCCCTGCTGTGATGGTTTGAAGTTCACAACCAGGCAAAAACACCCATTCATGTAATGGTTTCATGCTTGGCAATTTCTGTTTTCCAAATTTATTGTAGTGGTCTGAGTGTCTACCATAATCATTTACTCTGTTTCCTGCTGTGAGATAGGATTAGGAGAAAAGCAAAGCAGGCTCAAATTTGAAAGGTATAAAGATAGATTTATTAACACACACGAAAAGAATGAGAATCCACATGAAACCTTCAAAACACTTCTCCTCCCCCATACAACTGCTCACTTTCCCACTGACAACATAAAGAGACAAACCCTGTGATTTTCAGTCAGTTTCACCACTGTAAAATAGTCTTTCATTAGTTCTTAGGGAGAGGAGACTCTCTTAGAAGTCCCATGGAGACATCACCACAAGAAAACAGTTCTCTGGTGGCTCCCATGTCACGGATCTGCAGCTGCCCGGGGAAATTCTGCAAACTGTGAAGGCCCTCCCATTTGGCAGCTTTCCCCACAAATGCATATGGGCCATATCAGCTTTTTTAGGGTACAGTTTAAGGGTGACTATTCTAGTATAAAACAAAGTTACACTTCATCTGTCTCCAAAATCATCTTCATCTCAAGAAACAGAGGCCTTCTTTTATTTCCCTGAGGGCAGAGGGCATCTCTTGATCTTCCGCTGTTCAAAATTCTCCATTGGATCACAGCTATATCAGTCCACGACTATGACTAGAACTTTGCATCCCCCTAAAAAGCATTCTGTAAGTTACAGGGATCGTTTTGTCCATTCTCCATGGCCTCACAAGAGAAGTCCAGCCCAAACTAGGCAGCTCCTCAATCTCCCTCCAACCTAGGACTTTACTCTCTCTTCACTGACTTCAGTTTCATGCTGTGCCTTCTTATGTCTTAATCGCTCTGTCTGTTCTCACTCAGAGAAGATTAGTGCTTTGCAAGTTTCATCTATCAAGGAAGGAGTTAACATCTCCCAGGCCTGCAGAGGGCATGATGGTTCTTCCCTGGGAAGTGGCTGAAGATGGTAGGGTCAGGCCACACTGAAAAGCTGAGCCAGGATCTTGGGGTTCTGGCTGCTGCAGGGCTACTTGCCCAGCTGCGGAGCCACTTTTGGTCTCAGCTGCACGATCTCTTGCGTGGCTGGGCCTTCTTCCCCTCTTTTTCTCTGCGCAGCAGTCATGGGGGGAGGGAGGGAGGGAGGAGGGCCTCAGCCGTCGCAGTTCAGCGCCAGGATGTTTTAACAGCCACTGGAAACCCGATCCCGGGGCATATTCTCCTCCCCTGCCCGGGAGTCACTGGGCCCAGAAAAGGCCTGGCCAGCTCGGCCCCCGCTGGGAGGGAGCCGGGCTGCCTTCTTATCTCTTCTGACAGCCGAAGGAAATGTTTGAGTCGTGCATGTGAATTTTTAAATATGCAACAGGCTGATGTATTTAAAGAAAAAACTCTTTGTTAAACCAGTGTGCTGGCTGGTTCTGTGCCAGGCAACCTTGGCCAAGAAAATGTATTTTGCTTTTATCTCTCCTAATTGCCTATTTCCTTTTTATCTTTTTTATTAAATTTCTAAATTTCTCCAAGAAACTGAACCTCATTTTTCACACCCATAAAGCCACAGCACTTGCAGGGCAGGTGGCACCGACGAGAGCTTTAAACACAGTGCCAGCTCAGGCAAAGAACCCCTACCCTGCTCTTTCCCCGTGCTGACAGGGCCCTCAGTCCTCGCTGAAACAGATGAAGCTGAAGGGTGCTGTGAGCTGGATCATGAACCAGCGCCATTACCTGGGACTGAGGAACTCCCTGTGCCGTAAGCCACAGCTCCTCCAGCTCTGGGAGGAACAGCTGTGAGGAAAAGAGCTCCCTTCGAGGCCTGCACGCTGTACCAGCTTTGATCTGGCACGCAGATCCAAAGGGCTCCCTCTCTCCTCCGAGGTCTTGCTAAGCTGGGGACGTTTTGGCTGTTCCTTTAGTTACTGGATTTGAGAATTGTTTGGCCTCCGATGTTCTGCAGCTTGTTTTTCTCCTGTGTCTCAGGACAGGTATCAGCAGACTGGTACCAAATTTAGGTAATGATTTGAGGCAAGAAGTTTGGACTTTTGCCCTGACTTCATCATTATGGTGGGGTTTTTCTTGTTGCTGCTGCCTCCGTAGCACTGTCACCATGCAACTAATTGAATGGGGATGGGAACGGGGACATTGGGGCTGGTGACACAGCTCCCACAGGTCAGGTTCAGTCACCTTTCTGTTGCCACAGCAGAGACCTCAGGTGCCTCTGCAGGAGCGTGGGGGGCAGGGCTTGGGGAGGTGGTGCCAGTGCAGGATTTGAAGTAAAGGCACAGGAGGCACGGATGCTGCAGACAAGGACTGAACTCTTCTCATCTCCTTCCTGTCTGTCCAGCTCAGTGCCGCCCTCTCAGCCCTGTCTCAAGGAATGTGGGCTCTCCTCTTACCAGCCTCCTCAGGCTCCAGGGAGCTCTTCCCATTGCTTGTGTTGCTGGGCAAGGCTGTCTCAGCTGCAGCCCTGTTCACAGGTGGCTCTCGTGAACACTCAGGGGCAACGCTGACATCCTCCTTAGAAGAAAAATAAAACCAAGTCAACCAAAGATCACTCAGTATTTTCTTTGAATCCCTTCAGGCACACAAAAATTCTTGTTCTCCACTCCCAAGGGATGTGTAACACGAGGGGAGCACTGCCCTGGTGGTTCACTGACAAGTGGTTTAAACTCCAAATTAAAGTTGCCAAAGAGAAGCTCAAGCTGTCACAAATAGATCTCCTTGGCAAAACATGAACTCAGAAAAGCAGAATACGCCACATGAAGGTTCATGCCCTCACACTCTGACCCTGGTCTATGGCACAAGCTGTAAGAAATCACCCAGCAGAAACCAGGTGTTGTCCTTGTCCCCAACAGAGGTGAGCAAGGCCAGATCTTCCTCCAGGCACTGCCCCCAGGACTGTGTGCTACAAACTGCCATGCAAACCACACATTTCTCGCTTGGAGCCTCAAACCCATACCACCCAACTGCTAGAACTAGAATTTCATAGACATGAAATTCTAATGTGCTGCTTTTTGGAGCTCTTTGCTGCTGCTCCAGCTGTAGTTTGAAAGCAAAAATGCACTGAAATTATGTATTTCCAGGAGCATGTGGCAAAAATCTGTAGGGTAAAAAACCCCCAAAGGCTGTAACCAAGCGTAACCAAGTTATGTTTCTGATCCACTGAGGCAGTAAACACCCTAAGTCAAACACCTGGAATTCATATTTACACAGAAAGATATTCTCACTATGACCTCTTCTACAGTATTCGTATCTCCTGGCATAGCCTATCCATCCAAACCCTAAAGATGAATGATTTTTCCGAGCCTGCAAATTTTCCTTTACTTATGGAAAGAAAACATGTTGAAAACTGTTATGAGGGAGTTTACAGAAGAGAAAAGGTATCACACTGTGGAATAAGGTATGGGTAATTCCAAAAAATCCCACTCCCTCCTTTGCATCTGCTCTTCCTGAAAAATCAATACATAGCAGGCAAAGGACCTGCATATTAACAGAGCTACAGAGATACTCACTGGCACAGTAATACGCAAAAGGCTTGTGCCATGAATACACCAGGTATTTTTTCCATTAAAATAAGCTCCCTAATTTGACGAACACAGGCTATCATGTCTTATGCTCATTAATGTAGGATATTTTTGATTCTCTCTTCTTTTGACAAGCTTGCTTTTGCAAACAAACTGTTCACTGTCCATTAAAAACTGATTTAAAGAAGCCTTGCTTCTCTAGCCTTTGAGAGAGCTCTCAGTCCAGACCCCAGCATGGCCATCTAGCATACTTACCTCCAAAAAAGGAGGCCATTTCAGGGTGGGGCAATGAAAGCTTTTCCTCAGAGAAACTGCAACAACTTCAGCATCTGCTGAGCTCAGGCTGATGCCTGCGGGCAGGGAGGGCTCCCTCGGTGCAGTGGCTGCAAAGAGCCCCCAGTGCCCTTAGTGGCCTCCTGAGCCACCATCGCCCTCAGTGGTCCACCAGTGCCCTCAGATCCCCAGAGGCACTACTGCCCTTCGGTCCCCAGAGCAGTCACTGCTGCTAAAAACAGGCAATAACGAGACCAGTCAATTTGTGCTTGTTTATTAAAACAACTGGGGATAAGACCCTAAGATAAGCCTAGGGCCTGCTCAGCAAATCAGAGTAACAGTAACTGTGTGCACACACACAGGGTACTTCTTCAAAAACAATGTTCTGCCGAAGAACCCAGGTGCTGGGCACCCAGGTGTTTTAAAGTCTCTCAAGCTCTCTGATCATGGTGCGCTTTTCAGTCTCTCATGGATTGGTTCTTTGTCTTGTGTGCTGGTTGGTCCCTACTGAGATGCACCCTTGACCAATCATTCTGGAATGTTTGGATCTTATTGGCCGGCTTGTTTTCCAATCGCAGTTCAAGTTGTTGCCATCACTGTATGAGGTCACTTTCTGGAAAGTTTCCGTGGTTAATTCTCTAAGCGCTCCTCACTCCCCTTTAGTGGCTGTCCACACCCATGCAACAGTACATTCAACTCCATAACCTACTGCCTCGTAATTCATTACATCAATTATGTTATATTAGTTAACAATACTTAACAACTTATCACACTAACAATTCATAACCCATCCACAAAAATCAACTTTATTTATAACAACTATTCTCAGACCGGCAGCGCTGCCATCAGCCTCTCCAGCCCAATGCTGCCCTCAAGGCCCTCGGTGCCATCATTGCCCTCACCTCCCAATGCTGCCCTCAGTGCCATCATTGGCCTCACCTCCCAATGCTGCCCTCAGCACCCTCAGTGCTGTCACTGCCCTCAGACAGCCAGCGCTGCCATCGCAAGCATCGCCCTCATCCCTCAGTCCCAACACTGCCCTCAGCGCCCTCAGTGCTGCCATTGCCCTCAGCCCCCCGGTTGTCCCAGCATCTGCCACCCTCGACATTGCTCAATGCCCTCAGTCCTGCTCCCCGCCAGTCCCTTCAGTGCCACTGCTTCCTCCCAGCCACCACAGCCCCCGCAGGTGCTCTTCAGCTTCACTGTCTCTTCATGGGTTCCCTGCTGCCTTCGGCCCCACGCCCCACTCAGCCTCAGTGGCAGCGGCAGCTCCCACTGGCCCCTGGGGCTGCAGCTTCTGCCCAGCCTGGGGAGCAGCCACAGCAGCACCTCTGGGGTAACTTGGTGGGGGGGATCTCTGGGCTGTATCTGGGGCAAAAAGGGAGGAAATGAGGAGCAGGAAGTGTAATAAATGAGGTTGGGACTCAGATGGAACAAAAAAAAAGGCCACTCATTTATTTGCCACAACCACTAAGGATGGGAGCCCAAGGTAAGCTCAGGCTACACCCGACAAGCCAGAGAAATATACAAAAATCGTAACAGTGTAAAACACTGGGTGCTCCTTAGGACACAAAGCTCCACCGGAGACCCTCAGCAAAGTTCCAAAGTCCTTTATCCTCTCTGCTCTCTTTTGATTGGGGAGCTCAGGATCCTCTCCCTGATTGGCTTGCTGTTAGGGTCCTGATTGGTCTTTTCCGAGGATCATCCTGTGTAGCGGCGTGTTTTCTATCTTTTTATTTATTGTTAATATTAATTTGTTCTGTAATGGTTTCTCCCAAGTTCCCCCCCTGTATTTCTCCCCATTTGGTTTCCCCTTGTCTTTGTTCTCCACAGCCTGTCACTCTCTGGGAAGCCTCTCCTCTTCTTCCAGAATGTTCGGAGAGACTCGGTCCCAGATTGGAGCAGGCTGGGGAATCCCCCACCCCTCGTTTCCCATTTGCTGTCTGTGTGACATCCCTGTCTCCTGACTGGCTTTCCCTCTTGTGTCCACCCCCTTCTCCCAACCGGTATAAGTTGTAACCACGCCTCTGGCGCGAGGACACTCTTGAGAGAGGCTCAGAGAGAAGCGTGGCTCCCCTGCGAAAGGCAGGTGACAATAAAAACCATCTAGCCACAAAGTAGCCCCCTCGCTTCCTACCTTCGTCAAGCCTCACCGACATCTCTCGTGCAGCTTTGACCCACTGGGGGGGTGGTAGCCGGTCCACCTGCTGCTGCCAATTGAGTCTGGAAGTATTTCTAGCCAGGGCTAGCTGGGAACAGCTGGAAGCCACTTTCCAGCCGGGCTCGAGGGATATTTTCAATCCTGGACCAGTCATTTTGCCAGAGTGTTGAATGACCAATTGTGATTGTCGTGTCCACCAAGCAAGGCTTGAAGTGCTGACAGTGCTTACATGATGTCATCCTTTGAACAGTTACCACTTCCCCACCCTCAGTGTTCACAGAATCATTAATGCACTTACAACCAGCTTATGATCTCCATCTCCTAACATGTAACTTTCAGAAACATTATTTACTTACAGCACATAACCTCTGGAAACATTCATTTACTTATAACCAGAAGGGCCTGGTGTCACTAAAGAAATGCCATCGCGCCCCACGGGGGAGCACAGCGAGAGAACTGGATGCTGATTCTCACTGATCACCCTCATTTCTTCAGGGCAATATCCCCGCAAAGCACTGCAGATGCACCTCGCGGCACTGCCAGGCTAGCTGGGGAACCCTGGCACAGGGGAATCGCTACAAACCTCTCTGAAATAACAAGATTTCTCAGCTGTGAGTGTATCTGTCGTTTGGAAATCAGTCGCCTAGTACTGTTTAAGCAACTGTTTCCTAAAGCAGAAAAAACCAGCTCTCGTTTCCCCTCACGTTTCTCTAATATTTCCTCGTTTCTCACACTTATCCTCTGACTTTTCTCAAACTTTTCCCTTCAAAATTTGCACCCCTTTTTGACCCTCATTTTTCTCACACTTTTCACCTCCCTTTTTCTGCGTTTCCCTCCCTTTTCCCATTAGTTTCCCACACTTTTCCCCTCACATTTCCCTCCCTTTTCCCCCCTCACGTTTCTTGCACTTTTCCACTCTCATTTCCTGCCTCTTTTCACCCACTGGTTCTTGTGATTGTTTGTCTCCAGTTGTTTACCATCGTTGCTTTTTTCATGCAATCCCACCTTCCATGTGTCCCAGAGCAGCAGCCCAAGAAGCCCTTGCCTGTGAGTTTGCCTGCTGCTTGAAGAGAAAGTCTGTGCTGCACCTGAAGAATCCCAGTAAGAAGCACCTGACTGATAGAAGAAATGAGTGTTTATTTCTTTGCAAACTGCTAGATCTGAAAGAAACAGGTTCTGGAAGAATAGATGTGTGGGTCTTTACAAACATCAAGCCCCTTTGTTGCAGCACCAAGCACAGTCTGAACTTCTGTACTTTGGAGGAAAATGCACAGGCTTAATAGATCTATGAATTTGTCCACCAAGGGTGTTCTTAGAGCTGACTTTAATGGTTGTACAATATATAGTGCGGAATATGTGTTAAAAAGAGGTTGTGTAATAGGCAGTTTGGGAAAGCTGTCCCTCCGTCCCTTAGCCCAGGGGGAGGAGTGCAACATGCGCCTGGCAGTTTAGGGTAAAAAGAGACTGCATCCTTTAGAGACTTCAGAGTCCCACAGGGCCATGGGCTGTTGAGCTTTAATGCTTTATTTTAAGTGAAGTTGGTTCTGGCAGGACTCCTCTGTCTGCTTCGTGGACATTGGTCTTACATGCCGTGATTTTTGCACAACATTAAAATACAGTCAGCCAAGGTTACAAACTTGCTTTTGTGGAATGAAGGTGACACACAGGATGAATCAGCTGGGTGTCTGGTTATGTCGATCTCAGCGGGTGGCTGAAAGTGGGGGTTCAGCCCGCCCCATGCTGCGTCAGTAATGGAGGGGCAGCTGAGCGCGCTGTAAGGTGCAGCCTCAGCCCCACTGCCATTTTGTGTGTGGGGCCCTCAGTCCCGGCCACCATTTTTTGTGTCGCACCCTCAGCCCTGGTGCTCCAGGGAGCTGGAGGTGCTTCCCGGCACTTGTTTTCTGGACTTTTTCCTTCCCGGACTGGGATCTGTAAATGTTTTTTCTTTCCTGAGTTAAAATTTTTCCTTCTTTGCACATAGACAAATTGCTCTCTTACTCAAGTCATGCTAAGAAATGGGAGTAAGAGGAGCAGCTTCAACCCACTATTGTCATGTCACGGCACGCTTTCTTGGTGATAAGGCAGTGTGCCTAGGGAGCTCCGATGGTATGAGCTCCTAGCAGGGACGTGACACTAGCCCTGGAGCCCTGAGATTCCCAAGCACTTGCCAAAGGACCGGTGCGTAATAGGAACAGAGTGGGCCTCACTTGCAAGTCCAAGAATCGTTTATTAGAGCAACACAAAATGTGACACAACTCAAACTAAGAGCAGGGGCAAGGACCCTGAACAAAAGCTGTTCGGTGGTTTTTAAGGGGAAGGGGGTAAGGGAGGAGTTTGGGGTCAGAAGCCAGTAGCAGAGCAATCGAGGTGGGGCATTATATGAGGTAACAAAGCTCAAACAAACCAGGGAGAACAGAGGGAAGATACAATTTTAACTGAACCAATGGGACATTGAGTGAGACAGAAGCTTCTAGACTCAGGGATAGGGTCAGGAAAGGATTGACAGCTAATAGGTGGGGATAAGGGCAGGCATAAGGACAGAGTGACAAGGAGGTGTAGGAGAGGAGAATGAGGGATGAACTAACTATGGAGGAGTTGGAATAAACCATTAGGGGCATTGAAAGTTACAATACAATAGGAAGGGGATTAAAAAGCATTTTACAGAGCAAAGGGAGATAACAAAAACCACATCACAACACACTATCAGCTGCCTCAGCTTTGCTTTTTCAGCCTTTTCTCTCCCACGGCAACAGGCATTGCTCAGCTTTCAAAGCTTTCCATTGGACAGCCCACCCTGACATCTCACATTGAATAGGAGCTGATTCCTTCCTACATTCCTTGATGAAAACAAAGGAAGTAGAAAGGTTCTAAGAGAATAAAAACCTGTGCTGATTATTAGATTAACTAAGGGGTATTTTCATATGCATGACAAGATTGTGGGGACAGAGTCACTGCATGGGTTTGGAGTGGTTCTGGGCATGCTGATAGCAAAGTCCTGTTCCTGAGGGGGCTGCAGGGGTATAGGGATCATCGGGGATCATCAGGGATCCAGGGGGACAATGAGAGACATGATAACAGTGGCATTGGCTCATGGTGGCCTTGGCACACAGAAAAGGGCCAGGGAAGCACCTGTGTCACCAGGAGGGTCATCCAGCATCACTGTGGATCCTAACATTCCCCAGACAGATGCTGGCCCTTTAGGGGACACTGGGAATGTGTGAAACAGGGAGATGAGGGGCACAAAGTGAGGGGGGTACCCCAGAGATCAAGGGGTGGAACCCAAAATCACAGGGTGGACACCCCAAAAAGGAGTCAAGAGAATCCTAAACAAGAGAGTGGGGGACACTAAAACAGAGGGTGGACACACCCATGCCCAAAAATGGAGGTGAGGGACACTAAAATGAAGGCAGGATTCCTAAAATAAAGGAACACACCCAAAACTCTTTTCCCCCTTCTCAAAAATTGTTCTTTGGTGAGTTGTAGTAATGGGGAACAAAGACACATAGATCTCATACATCCGAAGTAAATCCTTTTATTTTAGAAAACCATGCCTTTTTATACTTCAAACCCAACAGAACTTAACCAAACCTTAACAGAACTTAACTGAAACCTAACGGAGAAAAGCACTCTTTGGCTGCTGCAGCTGCAGTGCTGTCACTCACGCATCCCTTTTTCCAAGAAGCTCCCTGTTTATACAGTTGTCACATTTCCCCAACCAATCAGTGCCTCACTATCAACCGACCTGCAGCTGAGCCCTTCCCAGAGTGCTTTTGGGTGAATAGAATTTAACAATTTTAACAAATTTAACAAAGGTAAAAGAGATTCTTATTTTGTAGGGTGAGAAAACAAAGGAGGCTTAGTTAAATAAAGGAAGCTCATTCTGCTGAGCTGGGAAGATGTAAAAAAGTTTCTAAAATATAACAAATAGAACTGTAGTAGTTTGCAATAAGCTATAACAACATGCTTGTTCCAGAAGAAATGGTCTGATTCTTGAATCATTTATTCTGTTGGCTTCTAGAGTCATCTTAATTTAATCTGATGGTAAAAATATTATAAAAAGTGTATACTTTTCTAGTAAATGTTTCTGGCCTTACCACTGTCTGGGAACCATGTGTTAGTTACAGATACCCTGCAGATTATTTCCCACACCCATCCCTAAAAATTGATGTGAGGGATCCCAAAATTAAGGGAGGATTCCTAAAGTAGGGGGACACCCCAAAAGCTCTTTTCCCCTTTCCCAAAAACTGTTCTTTGGTGGGGGATGTTAAAACACAGAGGACATACACCCAAAAAGCAGTGGTGGAAGGAGTTCATAAAAGGAGGGGACAACCTCTAAAATAAGGGAACACCCCAAAAGTTCTTTTGCAATTCCTCAGAAATTGTTCTCTATTTTCTTTTAGACTTACGTTTACTCTGTGGAGTATACAAATGGTGTAATTTATAGAAGTGCAATGGTTTTATAGAGATCTGGAGGGTTTGAGGGTCTTGGGGGGTTCTACTCTTCCTGAGCTTCTCCTTTAGAAAATAATTTGGTGCTTTTTTATTGTGAAAGTGCCTTATTTGCACCTGCTCATCTCTGGAAAATGGTCCTTGTCAATAATAAAATAATTATTGTTTGTACTCCAAAAACAGCAGTTGAGGTGGAAAGCAAACCTTCCCCAGCAGGTCTAGGGAAGAAGGGCATCTCTGGGGTGACAGTGGGTTTTGAGGAACCTCAGATTGCTCCCTCCGATGTTAGGAGGGGCTTCAAATGTTACTAGCCCAAACCAGTTCCATGGGCTGCTAATGGGGAGCAGAACCTTGGGGTGTCCGTGCTCCAGCAGGAGACATAGGATTTTGAGGATTTCCTATTGCAGTGTTGCTGCCTCTTAGGGAATGTAGGGGTCAATCAGGACCCACTGGTTTGGGGGGGGGGGGGGGGGGGGGGAGGAGGGAAGAGCAGACTCTTTGCCCTGGAGGTTGCATCAGCACCCCAAAGACCCCCTTAGAAATCCACCTGCACTGGGGGGATGATTTGGCACCCTCAGTGCCAAACAACCCCCAATTTTAATTGCACACTGAGGCTTCATCAGCACCGCAAAACCACCAACACATCCCTGAACACCCTTGAACAAAGGGGATGAGTCAGCACCCCAAGAGCTCCAGCACTGACCCAAGTCCCTCTGACTATGAGGTTTCTCCCCAGGTGTTGGTTTAGGTGTGGAACATCCATCTCTACTTAGTAATTGGTTGAGTTGTCTTTAATGTAATTGCTTCAGTATTGTTTCAAAAAGAGCAACTTGGATTTGTACTTGGATGTTGCAGTAAAAAGTTCCAGTTAAGGCCACTGTATCTGACCATGATTGTTACTATAATCAGTTGAAGTAAATAATTCATAATAAGATGTGGTTTAGAGGACAGTAATAGACAAATGTGTCCATACAAACACAGCCAGTGAATCTGCTTGTAGATAAGGCCAGAGACTTGGAGATAAGAAAATAATGAGATAACCTATTACATTTGGAAATTTTATTGGTTGACATAGACCGCTGCTCAGCTAAGGTCATGATAAAGTGCTGAACTTTGGGAAGAGGAACTAAGATTTAATAGATTTATGGATACTAAGTTTTGTACCCAGGGTAGAATCAAAACTAAATCTAATGATCATGTATTGTGTGTTACGTGGATGAGTCTATACTAAGGGGGGATGTGTAGTAGGTCGATTGGGAAGTCTGTACCTTCCAAGTACTTCAGCCAGTGAGGAAAGAAAGAGGGTATAATGCTGCAAGGAAATTAGGATCATAGAGGCATTCTTATTGATTTTAGTAAACTGACCATAACAACAGTTTGCCGGCCTTAGTCCTGTGGGCAGGGTGCTATCCATGCTGAATGACACCTATATGATCTTGCAGACAGACCACTTGGCCTGCCACAGGCCTCAGTGGCAGCACCACAGCACTTGCAGGGAGCGTCCTGGTCTTTGCTGCTTCCTAGGGCTCCTCAGGATCAAGGCAGTATGAGCCACCAGGCAAGAGATGGTGGGATCGAGGTCCACCTCAGGGATGTGACCCAAAGAAACAGAGTACAGAACAGCCCCCGTGTCTGCAGAGACCAAAATGTTATTTCATCCCTTACACTCACAAACTTCACCCTTCAGGCTTCTGTACCTGGCATCTTTCTACTGCAGTTCTTGGACCACCAGCTAAAGTTGAATGTACTCCCAAAATACCTGAATAAATTGGTGCATGTATATAAAAATGTAGCTATATACTTACACAGAAAGAAAAAAAAATATATATTTAGCCAGATGTTACTACCTGTCCCAAAAAAACCCTGAATCCTAAAAATACCTGTTTTCACCACAAGGGGTATCTCTGTAACTGTAAAGTAATAGCAAAGTGCCACAATTCTGATATAAAGAAGGACCAAAGGGAAGAACATGAGATTTCAGTGGTTTTTCCAGTCCTTTTTGTATTTCTCTTGTACATTGTCTCCTGCTTTACCATCAAAGCAAGCCACCTGTCTCCTTCATTTCCCTGTTACCCAATTCAAGGGAACAATTCCATTTATTATGCTTTCTAATATATGACATTTTAATTGCATCTGTTGGAAGAGAGGCTATGCTTTTACAGGAGATCAGCTAAACACCATATTGAATACTTATTACACTTTACAACATTCAGAAGTAGATTATCCTTTTACTGTATTTTCATTCAAATCCTCCCTGTTACATAAGAAAATAAATCTTTCTCATTTTTTATATTTTACATTTCCCAAGATCCCAGGTGCAGCTTCTTATTCTAAATACCAATGCTAGCTCATACCATGAGCTTTGAAGGATGTTTTTTATGGGAACATGGAACTATTTAAAAATTTCATAGCTGGAAAATATTGTTACCCACAAGTTCTATTTGACTGGAAGAATTTGTATTCTTGTCTTCCTTTATTTTTAATTGACAGTCGTCTTTCAAATGCAGTATAGTCATAAACATATTTTTTCTGTATGATTCCATGATTCATCAGAAACTGAATTTGCAACATTAATAAAAATAGTAGGTTTTGATTCACTTTATTTATGATCTATTTATGTCACATTCTGTGGATATAGCCTCATAAATAATCTTTTATTCTTGCTCAGCCCAAAGGCAATTGAGTTCTGGATACTCTGATCTGGTAAAGGAATTGAAGCATCAAAGGTAGGAAAATCAGTACTTAAATGGGTTCTCAGATCCAAAAGATTTATCTTCTTTGGCTTTTGACCCTTGCAAAAAACCCTCAACCTATTTATGTGAGGCTAATCTAGTGCATTTTAGTAAAAAGCACATACTAAAGGAAAAATTAAAAAATACCACCCAGATGATCTTTTAAAATTTCTTTTAGTTCAGGCTAAATGGGGTTGATGGATTTTTTGGTAATGGCTTCAGTAAGATATGTTTCTTTCAAACACTGAAAAAGCAAAACTCAGAATTGGTAGAGAACAGGACCATTAATCTAAACCAAATCCTATTTTAGCAAAGTCATGAAAAAAAAAGGTCATTCTACTTCTTGCTCACGTTACAAAAATTGATCCAGGTTAAGAACAGATAAGGATCATTTGCCTGTCAATTCAGTCTTCTGGACCACCAACCATGCAAGTGTAATTTTAGTAGTTATAAGATTGTATAATTTCTGTGTTTTGTCTTCATAGGCAAGGCATGCAACCTGAAGTACCTTTTGGAAAGATCTGCATAGAACAGGCTGGTTCTATGTAACTTTCACTAAATGTCTAAAACTGAAATTCTGAAAAGAAAATGTCGTATTTTATTTCTAATTCACATATGTTAATTATTTATTTGTCTTTGCACCTTTAAAATGCAGAATGTGTTGTATAATGAAATAAAACATACTTGCTTGGTTAGTTTAACTGATTAAATTCCTTTTTCTTCCATGGAAATACTGGAAAAAATGGATTATTGAATCTAGAAAAGAGAAAGCGGTAGAAGGAACAGCACTGAAGTGACAGTGCCTGGGGAATCTCCGGCTAGCCCCTTCCTGGACCATGCCAAGAGTGGCCTCTCCCTGACCACTACTGGTCTGGGTAAAAAGGTAGAGAAGGGCCACTGGTCTCCCCAGCAGCAGCAGGGCTGCTGTGAAAGGCACCTTGGATGTTGTGCGTCAAAGACTGGGGCAAGGGAAACGAGAGGGATCTTCTGTATGGTTCCAAAGGTGTTTATTTCCAGGGAGGTCAGGGACCAAAGAAAAGGACAAGGGCTGAACCAGGATTTTTAAACGGGGGTGGTACAAGGGGAGGGTACAATACACCAACCAAACAGGGATAAAATGGGGAGGAGCTTGAGGAGGGACTTACAAAAAAACAAGGGTCAATGGGAGAAAACTGGGAAGGTACAGCTTGAACAGCCCAGTGGGTCTTCAAACAACACAGAACTTCGCAGAATTAGGGGAAGGGATAAACATAGATTGACAGCCAAATAAGTGAGGTAACAGGCAGTGGTTTGCTTCAAGGGAGGATTGGCATGGGAAGTTCTGGAACAAGGGGCAGGGCTTGGGGAAGATTGACAATAGAGAGAGGGGGTGACAACTTGGGTGAACCCATCCAACTTGGGGGAGAATATGGGCTAACCATTCAAAGAACTCATAAATAAAGGAGAACACACTACCAGATTGAAGAGTGCTGACTAGATTTAAAACATCAGAAGAGAGAAGGGCATTTTTTTTTCCAATTTCCTATTGAAAAGTAATAGATTTAAGTTCAAGAAGGAAAACACAAACTAAGTGTAGGGAAAAGAAAAATCTTAGATTACGTGTTGGCATGAAGATTTAGCAGACAAAATACATTATTTTTCAGACTATGTAGCTTAGAAAACTTGAGGTTTTCAAGAGTTTAGTCATGTGCCAACTTCTATTTTTCCATGTTTCAGTAAAAAAGTGGTTACAGGAATGCTAAATCCTCAGGTGAAAGGTAAGTTCTATGTGAAACTGGGCTATCTCAGTGTAAGCTTCATGGGTACACAGCAGGTTTTATTTCCACATAGCTGAAATAATTTGGCTCAGCCATGACTGGGCTCTCCAGAATGGAACTGGGGTGCCTTGTCCCAAATCGATGGAGGTGGCTCCGCACAGCACCTGTTCCTCCCATTCCTTTCTGGCAGTAAAATTTGCCTGAGGCCTTTAGAAAACACTTGTGGAACACAGGCAGGCTCACTGGGCAACGTGGGCAGGGAATGCAAACAAAATTTCTGCTCAAAGTGTGCTTTCAAAGTGTTTGGCACAACTTTCAATTTGTGGTAGAACCGCCTGGGTTGGTACACAACACTCTGAGCGTTTGGGTTGGAAACCAGCTGGGAAGGCCTCACCAGAAGAGATACCCAGACAAGTTCCAGTCTGTTTATAAATAATGGAGCACACCTATTTGAGTGTTTTGATTCAAAGGGTCTCAGCTTTATCCGGTGTGCAGGTCAAAGTATGGAAGGGCAGGAATGGCTGCTGACTTCCCTTTTTACTCTCAAAAGCTGCGGAAAGGTGATGGGGCTGTTCCAGCTTTTATCACGTCATGACAGAGTGGAGGTGGCGCATAATCAATGCTGTTTTCAGATTAATGACCTGTATTGTTTTACCTTTATACGCAGATATTAATAATTAATCTTACTAATATAATGTTCTGGAATGGAGTTTAGGAAGCACATCCTCAGATTTTTTCATCAAGAAAATTATGATTATCTGTTTGTTTTCTGCTTTGTTTTTGTAATTATGCTCAGTAACACTGACAATTCCTGAAAATACAATTTTTTATTGGTGAGAAAAAGTGTAATATGCTAAATTCAATTAAGAATTTGGCTACCAATATATATCAGCTATGGAAATGATCGTCTTATGCTTGTAACTACATAGCTTTTCTGTCTTCATAAATTCCCAGTGCATCACTACTGTATAGAATGCTGATGGTCACATAAAGTTTTTTTTCCTATTTTTGCTATATTTTAAAATAGCAGGGATGAGAAGAAGTCATGGACAGCTGAGACTTGGTCAGGAAAGACCTCAGAAGCAATGCTTTGCACAGGGGCTTAAATCTCACATAAAATTTTTCACCTCCTGAAACAAGGAATTCCAAATAATCCACACACTGTTATTTAAAACATTCTGCTAAATGTTGTACCATATGTGGGTGTCACCCCTCACACCCACATGTGGGGATGCAGTGATTCCTGGCATAGTGGTGACTATGAAATCACAGTGACAATTAAATCTTTGTTTCCTTTAACAGGAAATAATAATTACTATAGCACATAATTTATTATTAAAATAGTACAGGACCTCTGTAAGCAAGGGTACTATGAAGTCAAGACTATTTTCCCACATAAGTTTTTTCTCATACCAAGTTGAGGACCTCATGAGAACACGATTTATTCTATCTGCTTGTTTCCTTCCTTCACCTTAAAAACTGAATAATTCAGGTTTGGAAAGCCAGGGTTTCCCTGATGCTCCTGGGAAGAAAGCATATTCCCATCTTTATCCACTTTTGTAGAACTTTCTCTGACTAACCAACTGGATGTTTTGTGTTTTCAGTTCCATGGGAAGGTTAAAGATCAACAAAGAAGTCTAAGAAGGGTCAAGATTTTGCAGGCTATTGGAGGATAGAAAACACATGATATAACCAGAATATTAGAGTATGTTTTGTTTTTTCCGCCTTCCCTATTAATCTACCCAGAAACAAGTTTAGAGCTGACTTTAATCTTAGTTTTCTCAGAATACATATGACTTCCTATTAACAGAGAGCAGCCTTGAAAAACTCTCAACAGGAACAGGAGGAAAAGGTTAACAGTAAAACCTGTTGAAGTATATTCTCTATTGTCTTTGAATCTTTATTCCCATGGATTTGAGGCTACTAGATCCAGATTTATTATATGAAGGAAAGAGAGAACCATCACAGAAGCCAATCCTGATTGTTGTTTGTGAACACAGGGAGGTGTTCTCCAAGAGAGGAAGATACTTTCCAGTGTATGGCCTTGTGGGAATCCAAAAATCTTCTTGTCCTTAGCTCTCATTTATTATCATTTTAATGTTTCTCAGTGTTACACACCATGTTTTATTCATTTCAGCTAGATGTGATTATGAGCTTGGAGAGCATTGTTTATTTTAATTAGTCTTAGCATGGCTCATCCACGTCAGTAGGCTGCAAAATTAGAAATGTTTGTTATGTTTGTTCGTTTTCTGTGAGCTTAGAGTAACCTAATTAAAGCTTGGAAAACTGTAAAATGCTCACACTCATAGGACAAAGAGTGGAAAGAGTTTGTTTCTTTCATTTAATTTACCATGTAATTCTTTACCTAAATCTAAGCAAATACGATTTTTCAGCTGTATGCTGTATTTTAACTATTTATAAAAATTGCCAAATGCTGACACTCTGTTGTCTTCTTGGTCCTTGCTCTCTCTTCATGGGACTGGGCATGGCTTTGCAATGCCAAGTCCTGTGCAAGTGTCTCAGGAATGAAGTTTGCAGAGTGGCATTCACGTGTCTTGTTTGGAGCTAAAAACTGTTTCATGGAAGTTTTGTCAGCAGATGGTTAATTTCTTGAGTTTTTCACTCATGTGTACCCTGGTAGGAATAGAGTACAATATGTATTTTTTCCAAAAGAATCCTAGTTTCTTGCTCAAATATTGGCTGTCACAGTAAATTTCTATGTGTAATCTAGAATTATCGTAGTTAGCATCTTTCTCTTCTCCAAAATCTCTCTGCTGAGGTGGGTTTAATTTATTTAATTTTTCTTTAATCTACAGTAAAATTTTTTGGTTTGTTTTGTAACTAAAAGTATTCAGACCTACATACCCTCCTTTTGCTTGCCATTTTTTTTGTGTTTGGTTTTTTCCTAGGAAGTTTTAGCAGGGGAATATTGTAACTGAAAGTTAATTACCCTTCATCCAGTTCTTCACCCAATGCACCATTTACCTACTCATCCCAATTTTATTTCTGGCAAGAATTAAGGACAACATTTTGTGGCTCTGTAACTCATAA
>OU383776.1:70093447-70163447 GCA_910950805.1 Acrocephalus scirpaceus scirpaceus | reverse complement strand
TATTTTAGGGGACTTTTTTGTGTTTGATGGTATTTCAAACATTTGCTAATAATTTTTTTTCTGAAGGTCCAGTTAGGCTATTAGCCCAATATATTGACCAATTAATTTGCACTTTTAGTCCAAACATGGAAAACTTTTAATGAAAGATCTTGGGGTTTGATTAATTATTTTGAGCATGGATTTGTTTGCTTTGAGTAAATGCAGTTGCTGGAAATTCTCTTTGAACAACACAAGTGGCATAAGTAAGTACAGAGATACTGTTACAGAAGCAGGTATAGATATAGATAATGAGAGAATATAAAATAATAATAATAGAAGATAATAATAGAATGTACACATTACCATGTGGATTAAAGATGGGAGATCAGGAACTTCAGCTCTCCTAAACCACAATAACAATGGGGACATTTAATGTGATAATAAAGAAATTAACATCACTTTCACACAGGAGGCTGTGACAAAATATCACAGCTCCACAAAATTGCTTCAGAATATTTACCAAAGATTTTGTTCTCTTGAGATGAATTTAGTGGAATTCATCTTATGTATTTTGCCAATGTTGGAGCCAATGTTTCTTAGGGGTCTGGGAAAATTCTTGCATGATTAGCAGATTGTTCCCATTTTCATGAAAATGGTCACTTTTGGAGACACAATACCAGACTGGATTGTCTTGGGTTTGGTCCAACTGGGAAATCCCAATATTTCCCATTACACATGCCACTGAAATGCTGAACAAACACCTTGTCACATTACTGGAGAAGGGACTAGAGAAATGAGATTTACAGGGACTGTGCACAGAAATACAGAAACTAAAATGTCCTACAGCCTGCCTACTGCAGCAGTTTAATTTAATGAAGCAGCTTTTATTCAAGCAGGGTAGCAGCCAGATTTATAGGTGATGTGAACTATTCTCAGCCAAGATTGGAAAGACATTCAAAGTTCATGGGGACAATCCCCTGCAGCTTTTTCTCATGCAAAAGTGCAATTGACTTGAAAAAGAGTGTTTTGGCAGGGAAAAGAACTTTTATTCAGAGTTTATGTTTAGCAATAAAGAAAAAATAGCTTTAGGCAGATCATATGGCAAGAAAAAAAGCTCCCAAACAAAATGTGTTACAATGTTAAGAAATTGTTTTAAAATATACAATACCTCAATTAATACCCAGAAGTTGTATAACAACTTTCTTGAAAAAGTACAGAAAAGCAAATAATGGTAGGAATCTTGGGCAAGAAGTAGATCTCTGGTACTATGAATTCTTCAACAGCTGAGTGATTCGGATGGTGATTCTCAAGTTTTGGGTTTTGTTACCAGTCCAGTTACATACTAGATAAAAGAAATCAACTTTATGTCTCTCTGCTAACCTCTGCCCCAAATATATTAAATTTTTTTGGCTGTTTTGCATGGGAATGAGTGAAATTTAATTGTCAGAATGATTAAAGAGTGTTTTGAGGTGTTTAGAAGTCACAATTAGATTTGAAAGAGTCCTTTAATTTCATGGCTTTTGGTACCTAAAGGTGGACTTTCAGAGTCAGGGCCATCTAAATTGGTCATAAAATACCAGAAGAAGTGAAAGAGAAAAGGAGAAAGGCTCTTGTAGGTTTGCAATAGGTAAATTAGCTCTCATTTTACATACACACACCCACCCCAATTTCTGGCAAAAGCACAAAATGGAGAACTGGCTTTAGAAACAGTCTTAACAAACCTTAATAACTGTAAACTGTACATCTGAGAAATGTCTGTTCTGATTTTCTGTATCCAGTTATACTGCCATTGTGTGTAGGATCTCATTATCAGATAAGAGGTTATATTTGAGTTCAACAACAATAATACATGGAATCTTGCATTCTGAGTCAAATTGGGTACTGCAACAAGGTAATGTGGGCATTTGTGTGTCTTTCTTTTTTAACTTTTTAATTTTTTTTGGTTGAAAATTGCTCTTTGAAAGCATTTTATCTTTTTGCTTCCTTTCAGTTCATTTTCTTCCTTCATAAGTATATTCTGGCTTTGCTTCTGTTCTTCCAAGTTATTGTCCTGGTTCCTTGTGATAAGGCTGGTATCAACCTCACCATGTCTTCAAGACCCTCCCAGGGGAGGAAGTGGTGTTTGTCAAAGCAAAACTAAACTGTGCAGATGATAGGGCCTCCTGGTGCCTTGCTGAGTTGAAAGCAATGCCATTTATCCTTTCACCCTTTGATAGTCACTTCCTCATTTTCTTTGCTAATGCATTAAAACTGATGGAATTTATCAGGAACTGTGCAGGAAAGGGCTGCATGATAATTTATTTTTATGTAACTGTGCATACACAGACACACAAACACATACTGCCTCCTTTGTTTGTAGTTCCAGGCTGAGGCTATGAGCAGAAGGCGTATCTCAAGTGTTTCCCAAACTCCATGGCTGCGTTGTTTCTGAACAGCATGTTTCATTTTAATTAAGACATAAATGATGTTGTGCCAAAGCTATTATGACTGCTGCATATATTACAATTAAATACAGCCCACAGAATCAACTACTGCAAAGTCACATTTCCAGGCATAGACATGTATTCCTTTATCTGTAGACAGCTAGTTTATTGTTCACAGACATACCAGTGCACAAGGATGTTCCTCAGGCAAGCTTTCTGCACATTCCTGCCCCTTTTTCCTCCCAAAATGTCAAATATGTCTGACCCCAGTTTCTCCCTGCCTCCCCAGTTTCAATGTGTTTTGCTAGGTGGACAGGAATGGCACATGGCCTAAACTGTTCTGTTAGGACAGTCTGGAAAATGAGAGAAAAAAGAGAGACACAAACACAAAACCTTGTTGAAGTTGAGAGAACAAATAAATCAGTCTGAGGAAGTGCCTTTGGACAAGCCACTGAGTGTGGTGTTGCAGCAGCCTGGTGTGTTACCATCTGCGAGAGTTCAAACAGGCTGTAAATCCCAGGCCCTCCAGGCTATGGGAAGCTGGCTTGGAGAATTTCTTGTTTTCTTTCTTGGGAGGTAAAGTAGAGACTGGCTAGCTGATGCTGTAAGAATTCCCTGCTGGCTGATCAACATCAGACAGAGGAATTTTCTTAACCTCCAGCCAAAGATAAGGGCAGACAGTTTACAAGAGAGAGAAAGAGTTTGCTGAAATAAAGGACAGAGCTGACAGAAAAAACCCCATGCTAGTTAGAGAGGACAATGCCCAAGGGCAGAAGGACCAGGATTTTACACTGAGCACTGAAAGTCCTCAGACCAGATTTCAGAGGAGCTCCATCATTTCAGTGAGATGGGCACACTGAAAACCTTCATGTAGATTCTGCACTGCCTAAAATAATCCAACTGACTCACTCCATGAGAGAGCTGGGCATAAAGATGAAATAAATGAGGAACCTTAAGCAATCTTGAAGGGTTTTCAGGGTGATTGTTTCTAGTGACTGAGGCAGTGTTGTTGCATTGGGAGGGCTGACCTGAAACAGAGGCTAGGCAAAACTAAAGGGTAAAATTAGGATTTATTAAGAGGTCCCCAAAATCCACCCTGGGCACCACAGAAGCCTACACAAGGCTGCACCCAGGGTGGTCTGCAAGTCGTGGCAAAGATGGCCATCCAGTCACGAGATTTTGCCATTTTATAAGTTTAGGTCCATTTGCATACTGAGGTCCAATTGCCCAATTACAACCCCAGGCCGTGAGGTCCCATCCTTCTTGTTCCACCCCTCAGTCCATCGTTGTTTGCGTTCTTGGCCTAAAAGTTGTCCTTGGTCTTCCAGCAGAAATGGATTTGTTTTGTCTACCTGCTCCGTAGAGGGAGCACAGTACAGTTCCTAATACGAGGCTTCATCCCTAGGCAGCACGCACAGAATCTGAAAATATAAAAGCTAAGGCATCAGTGTAGATCCATGCTGGTGTATTCAGGTAGGAGCTGCCTAGGGAGAGCTGGCAGAAAGTACCAAGCATAGGAGTGTACCTAAACTCCTATAAACCTTTTATTTAATTCCTTTGTCAGAATACAGAATAGAGCACTATTTTGCACGAGGTCTCTAAATACACTGGTGTATCCTTTGTAGGGTAATTACAGGCCAGTGGAGCTGGAGAACTCATACAACTGCTTCTGCTTAGAATATTTGGAATTGGGGGATGCTGCCTGGGGGCTTTCTTTTCCAGAGTCAATGAAAGCGCTGCTCTCCAGAGGTAGCCTTAATCACCAAGCTCCAGGAAGGCTTGTGCAAGGCTTACCTTCCTTGTGAAGTTTGGCCATTGCCTGCATTCCATTCAGGAATTCAGGAGCCCTCAAGCTGGAAGCAGAGCAAGCAAGAGACCATGAGTTAGGCATGATATGTGCATCTCTGTCAGGTGGGGCTCTGATCTGCATACCTAGGTTTGGATGCCCTTCCAACATGTTTTGATAGCCTTGGAGAATAGGTACTCAGCGCTTGAAATGAGAAAGTGCCAGAGCACCTTTGGGAGTCTAACTTTGGCTGTAGGAAATGCTGCTATTCAAAATGGAAGCACTGTGTTCTTGTAGGCAGCTGTCAGGTGTGGTAGTTATTGGCGAAAGGAACCTCTGAACTGCATTTGGATTGAGATGCCAGCAACCATTGCAAGGTCTCCTTTTAGCTCTATATCTCATTCAATGTTTCCAAAGTTCACTTAATTTCTGGTCTCTGTATCTTGTAGCTTAAGTTCTTCCAGTTCCCCTCAGAAATCAACACCTGGAGTCTGAAGGTATTGTAATCCTGATACTGTGACCCAGCGCTCATTTTCTTTCCTCTAATAGCTCCAACTTTTCACTGGGATAGGAAAATTAACCTCACATGTAGATAAAAGTTTCTGGAAAGTCAGTGTCTAGTTTCTCCCTTAGCTGTCAAATCGTCTAGGAATGTAGCCATCATCTGTTAAAGATGAAACACTTTTCTCCACAGGAGAGAAAATCATGCAGTGTGGTGTGAGGTGGAGTCCTTCCCAATCCACCAGAGATCCTCGCCCAAGTCTAGCTTTCATTTGAGTGCTTTTTTCTACCCACTCATTTCCCACTGTGTGAACTGCACATCAGGAGGGTCTGAGGAAAAGCAGAGAGATCAGAAGGGGTTCAGGAAGGGAAAGATGAAGCTGGGTCTGTGTCACAGCATTAAGCAACAGGACACTGAGCATTTGTCACTGTGAGACCAGAAAAGCCAGTACAGCACCATTAGACAACTATTTTTGGTCCAAAGGACCAATAAAGGGGAGGATGTAAACAGAAAGAAACTGTTTTCTGCGACTTCCAAATTTGCAGCAACTTCTGTGCCGTTGTGTTAAACTGACAGCACCTCACTGGAACCAATGGCTTAATGGGGAAGCACGTGACATCCAGTGAAGTACCAACAATGCAAAAGGAGAATGGATGTGGTGAGCCACAGTGGCCCACCTGGGTGTTCCAGGAACAGGATTTTTCTGAGAGGCTTAGGCTGCTCACAGGGAAGCACTGAAATAAAATCACATTTTAAGTAAACATCCCAGCATCCCCTACTCTGTTTTCACAGCACTGTCGAAGACAGCATGTTGCTGACCCAGTCCTATATTTTTGGTTCTGTGTTTTTATCGTTGGTTTTCAGATAAAACCAGCTAGTGGAAATGAAATAAAAATGCTATGAGTAGTTCTGGCATGGGCAGTCAGGCAAGGGTACTTTGTTGTGAGCAGCATAATTTAGTGCTAATACAGAAATGAATGTTGTCAGCTATAGCAACAGAACAGACCTTCAATCTCATTAGGAAGAGGCAGTGCTGTACTGACCATTGCACTGAGGGTTTTTGCAGTCCAGGCTGACTAATTGGATCAAATCACCTGAGCAATGTCCAACACTATGCATGACAGTTTAAGTATTTAATCTGAGATGTGGGTGGGATTGTTGTGCTAGCCTAAAATTGAGATTACAGAATCCCAGAATGGGTCAGGTTGGAAGGCACCACACTGGGTCATCTAGTCCAACTTTTTTGTTTAAACAAGGTCATCCCAGAGCACATGGCACAGGATTGTGTCCAGATGGTTCTTGAATATTGCCAGTGAGGGAGTTCCTCAGAACCCCTGCTTATGTTATAAACACAGCTAAATCCAGCAAAGATTTCTGTTTGCCTGATCCTGACAGACATTTAAACATATAATGCGTTTATTTCTAGGTGCACCTCACTGAATTTCTCTCATGACAGCACTGAGCAGTTCCTTTTAAAGTGCCTTCAGGATCCACACATTAGACATTGCTGCACCTAAGGATGTGGGAGATGGTTAGTAGGGCTGAGGCTGGCATCTACAAAATCCTGGTAGCTTTTATTCATCATGAACAAAACTGGCTACTCTGCCTCAGGTCATTGCTCAGCAGATCTAACCCTTACTAAGCACACTGAATTTCTTCTCTCTCTGAGACAGATGGAAGATTCTCTTGTACATTTAAACTGGCAGGGATTTTGAAGGCCAGACACGTACACCAAAACAAAACAATAGAGCAGCAGCCACTGATATGCAGGGAGTGGAAATCTCGTGTTAAAAACCACAGCGTTGGTAGGGTATAAATCCTGTTCAGTTCTGTTCTCCCAATTGCAGATGATCCTGAGAGCAGGAGCTAGTGCTTGGACCACAGAGAGGCAGAAAGCATCCTTGTCTGCATGGACTTGAAGTACTGGATTGTTTTGCTGCTCTGTGCTCCCCGAAAAGCACTGTGGGATCTGCTTCAAGGCCGTAAGCTCTAGATGTACAAGTGCCTGCTTTCTCATGCTGAAACAAATGAGTTCTCTGTACTGTGAGAATGAGAAGGCTAGGGCTGAGGAAATTGAATTAGAGAGGCAGGTAGCAGAGCTGAAAGGGTGCACAGATCAAATCAGCACAGCTACAGCTAACTTGCAGTTATGTCCAGGCTACTCACTGCCTGGCTGTCCAAACTTCCTGCCCTCTCCTGGGTTCTGCAGATTTCTTAACAAGTGTGGGGTTGATACAAAAATATGCTGAAGCTCCAGGGAAATTCCAGGACTCAGAAATTTGACACAGGATATAGAACTAGTAGTTGTGCCCCAATGTCACATTCATTCTACAAGGCCAATCTCCCAGCTGGTGCATCCTGTCTCAGCTCCAGGAAAAGCTGATTTATCCCAGCTCATATGTCCCACCTGAGAGGCTCTTTTCCTGAGTAAGCTTCCTTGTGCCTTTTATAACACTGTTCTAAATGCAGGTGAGATAGTGAACATATCCTTGGCTCATTTGCTGCCCTAATCACCGATGAGCAATTGAAATGGTTGTGGGACTCTTGGGGCTTGGACTTTGTTGATCCTAGTTGGTCCCTTCCAACTCAGAATATTCTGTGATTATTTGGGAGTAATTTAAGAACTCCCTCGTCTCATAAAAGAACTGCTTTATTGCATGTTCTGATATTAAAGGAATTAAAATAAGTGAATGTCTGTTTAACACTGCTATCAACATTCATAAAGCTTGTTATGGGCAAAAAGAGAACACACCACTGACATAAAGCCAATAATTATTATTATGAATAATAACAATAAAATCTTTATTGTCTTAGTGGTAATTCTAAAAGATTTTCATGAGCCTAGGTTAAATCATTACAGAAAAATAAAGGAAAATAAAATAAAGAACATTATGTAAAAAGCTCAGTTACACAAAACAGCTGTACTGCTTCAATAAGATGAGCTTTATTTTTTCCTCCTTGCCATTCTGATTATTTTGATTCACCTAGGGGGAGCAAATTTTTTACATTTTCTAATAGTCAGCCTCTGCCGTGCCTTGTACCCAGCCCATGACTTCCCCTGTTACCACTGCTCTCCTTCCATACCTGCACTGCTTTGCACCAGTCCATACAGTCATAAATCCCTACACTGCACTAGAGTAATAAATACCTTACTCTCAACAAAATAACTCCCTCTTACAGCCACCTTGCCCAGAAACCGTGGTTACACTGTACAAAGATTGGCAAAAGTAAGACAGATTGGCCACAGCCAACTGGCCACTAAAAAAATCACTGTTAGGGCTAAAACAAGTTAAAACAAAGCTCCAGGCAGGTCAAGATGAAATGGAACAAAGGAAACCTGACATGCTGCAGTCGTGTGGCTTCCCAAGTGCAAAATAAAGTCTGTGGGCTGTATTATTGATAGCAACACTACATTTCCTGGCCTACAGGTCTGCAATAAATATAATTTCAGAAAGGGACAGCACTGTCAATTGGAACAGCTAAGTTTTCAGAAGGTTCTGAAGCTTATAATAAATCTTTAAACATTAGGGGTTTTTTCCTCATTGCAAGCTGCAAGGGTTTTTTGTTAACACAGCTGGTAAATAATTCCATTTTTCATTTTTAACTTGGATCTATTTATAACCTGTGATCATGTATCTCACGTGGATGTGCTCTGTTTATACAGTAAATAAATTTAAAGCCCTTAATCTCTGCTCAGACAATTTGTTTGTGTCATTTTTCTTTCCCTTGTTTCACATAATTCATGTGTTTGTTGTGAAAAGTACATAACTGCCATCATTTTGGTTTTGCTTTTTTCAACAGCTTTATAACCTTAGAAATATTTATAATATTTATTTAGCTGCTTGTTAAGAGGAAACCACTGATTTGAACAACCACTGATATGAACAGATTGACAGCAGCCTTTTCACTGCCCCTATGTTCAGGTAATAACCTTACTATATCTTTTCTTTCTGCTGCACTGACACCTCCATGTATCAGGATTTGATGCCCATTTCCATTATTTCTTTTCTTATAATGTGCTGTTCTATTTCAGCATCATTTCCACTGCACCCTCATGCCCTTCCTCATTGCACTCCCTGCTTTACAAGGCAGGACTGCGGCTGTGATGAGCTGGCAGCCTGTGAGGGATAAAGATGAGCTTTAGCTCCTCAACACTTCAGTGTTCCCAGTTTGCTGTGTACCTGACAGAGAGTTGGGATCTCTCATCTCTCCGGCTGCCCTGGAACTTTCTGGGGAAAAAGAAAAAAAAAAAAAAGGTTTATTTTAAAGTCATGGGTGAAGAACTGCCCTACAAGGTGTTGTTGACACACTCATCAATTCTGACCTGTTTGGGATCAAACTCCATTGGACAAGCTTTTCTATAAATGCTTTCTGAAAATGTTGTGGTTTTAGTCAATTCATAGATTTCTTTATATTTATAAAAGCTTATCTTCCCCTCTGGTCTAAACGGCACCTGAATGAATTTAAAATTGTACAGCTCCATCCAATCATTTAGCTAATTAAAGCAAGGCATTGGAATTTTAAGCAGTCTAATTGTTTGTGGTGATGCTAATGACAGCACATTAACTGGGTCCTGAGATGACATGAGACAATTTTCTGTGTTTATTTTATGTTACTTTGCTACCTTACAAAGTGCCGAACCTGTGGTTTGCTCAGGATGGGTAACTTACGTACTTAACAACATTTGCACAAGTTACAGCAGTTCTGTTAAAGTCCTGAATTAGTATCTAATTAATTTGCATTAATTGATTTAATCTGTATTGAAAAGGCACATGGATACTAAATTTTGTCACTGCTTTGAGCAGAAAATGTGGACATGTGGATTCAGAGATTACAATATGCCTTGACATAAAAGCAGTGGAGACATCGTATCTGGCCAGCTGAATTCCCCTCTGACCTTATGATATTGATAATTCGTTGTTGAATAGGTGAGCAAATTATTGCAAAAATTTTGTAACCTCCAAGTTTCCTGCAAGATAAGCCTTATCCTTCAGTTACCTTGATGGAGGTGGGCCCTCAAACTCAGCATATCCACTGAGAAAAATGAAGGGCATGACAGAGAAAAAAAGTGGAAAACCTGCACCTTTTCCCTTAGCAAAAAAGTGCTAGAATTTAATTTCTTTGGAGCTGAATGATGAAATAATAATAATAATAATAATAATAGTAGTAGTAGTAGTAGTAGTAGTAGTAGTAGTAGTAGTAGTAGTAGAACGTGAAAGTAGTAGAAAGGTGACATTAGACATTTTTTGTGAGTTCTTGAAAGTACAGCATAGTTGTTACACACTGGGTTCAGATTTGGGGGAAGACATCACAGTACATAAAAACCCTGCTCACTCTCTTCTGGACAACAAAATTTGAAGACATAAAAGGGGTCATACACTGGCATGACTCTTGTTCAGTTCAGCAGAAGTCTGACAGGAAGCAGGCAGAGAGATAAGGACTGAAAAAAGTGATAATTCAGCCAGCCACCCCTGTCAGTAAACAACCCTGGGCTCACGTGCTGCTGCTCTCCCCTTTATTCTCTTTAACCTTGCAGGTGAGGGGAGTCTGAATTTGTTCCTGTCTAGACATCACACATGACATGGTTGTGTGGATTTCTAGTTGTCCTTGGCAAACAGAAAAAAAACCTCTTCCAGGACCTTTTCTGACCTGGAAGAAAATTACTGCAACTCACTGGAAAGGGAAACTTGGATTTTTTTCAGCTGCAAAAAGCATCTAACACCACTAATAGTTCAGAAATAAGAGTAACCAGTTAGAAGAAGTCTTCTAGAAGATAACAAAACTCAAAAAAACTCCCTCTGCCCCTGTTTTGTGCCAGCGAAGCCAGAGAGTTGTGACATGAAGAACACTGCACTGATGTTTTTCCTTTATAGAATTTTAAGTGCAGACAAAACCTGTATTTTAGACAATCTGAGAAGTGTTTGCACTTTAGACCTGCCAGCAATTTCAAACAAGGTAGGAGCAATACTACAGGAGTACAGTTTTACTGCTTTCCCCTCCTCCCACAAACATACTTTCTCACAAATTTCATTTGGCTTGCTCCCTCCTGAAAACATGTGAACACTTCAGCCTGTAGTGTAATGCTTGGAAAACATAGTATTTTGTGAAAGCTGTAAGCTCTGCACAGCTTGAGTCCCAAAAATCATGCACTTACTTGGGGAATGTCAGGTGTGTTGAATCACAGATCAAACCTTAAAAAATTTAGCACACAGACGCAAAACCACTTCAAACATAATAACAGAAATTCACAACTTATAAAACTGCAGTAGTGATGGTTCAATTAATCAGCTGGGTAAAGCTGTTGTTTTAGGTGACAGGCAACTGAAAACTGTGTACAAGAATATCATGTTCCCCAAAATCAACTGCTCAACAACCACATGTACAAAAATCATTCACAAAAGTCCAATTGAGTGTTAGACAGTAAAATGAAAACCTGTCCTTAGAGCTAATTTGCTTTACTTGGAGGGAACTGTTAATATAAAGACCTCTCAGTCAGCAAGATGCAAGCTGTTTGAAATTTATAATATGGGAAAACAAAGTTTCCTGTATTAAAGAGTTATAATAAATCACATCAAATGGAATAAAAGTTTAAAAATCTGTATACATTGAACTGTCTGACAAAATAATCTATATATAGTATGTCTTGTCTTTCAATTCATGTAAACTACTTGCACGTATTGGGTCTTTCAGAAACCCACTCAATCATGTATTTTTGCTACTCAGAATAAAATTGGTCTCAGGATTTTGTTTTAAAGGTGATACCTGGAACTCTTGGTAAATAGTGAGAGTTTTTGACTTCATGGAGGTCTAAGATTTAACCCAAATCATTACATCGTGGCTAATGCCCTCAACTTGTTTTTACTTGGGTTATTTTGTACTCTAGTCCAGTTAGCAATATCCTTTGTGTCATTCTCCTCCCATTTCTTTGTCTTCTATCTATTTGGTAAAGGTTTCTCACTGGTAAAAAAATTCAAGTCACACCTCTTAAGTGGGTTAATAGTGGTGAAGTCCTTAGAGGACCAGATGAAAATATTATCTTCAAGTTGAAGAAAGTTGCATCAGTAGGACTCCTTCAAATTATAAGAACTATTCTGTTTATGGTTCAGATGTTTATTGAGAAAAGAAAATATTTCCAGCATTGTCCATTGTCCAGACTGAGCTAATTTAATAATCGCCTTTGTGGAATTATTTTCTAATCAGATCCTTAGCTCAAAAACTTTTCCCTTGTCCCTCCTAGGCTTCATTCTGAGTTGTATGAATGCAGAAGAAAACGACAGTAAAGGCCGTGCAGTATGTGCTGACAGGTCATGCATTATACATGGAGAAAAATAGAGCAAGAGACTCTTCAATTCCAATTTGAAACAACCTCTTTGGAGCAAATCTATTTTCCATCTCCAGCAGTTCTCAACAAACCTGCCTGAAGCCAAGCTATATAAAGCCAGTACAGAAGTGTAAATTCAGTTTGAATAATTAACTGCAGCAGATGATGACTCTGTGTTACAGTGATTGTAGTTCCTGAGTGCAAAAGTTCATGATGATAATTCAGAAGCAGTTTAGGGAAATTTGATTCCCTGCCAGAGCTGCACACCAAGAGGACAGCAGGCTCTCTGAAGTTTCTGAGTCAGCCACAGATCTGTAGAAATCAGGTTAATAAGGCACTCAGAACAGCGCTCTGAGGCATGACTGCTGTTCTTGAAATCATGGCTCTGAGGTGTATTACAGGTAAATATCTTTAATTTCATTAGAAAAGAACAATTATGGAGGGGTCAGTGAGGGCAGGTGGTATACATCTGTCTCAGCAGAACTGACTTCTGTGAGCTGAGTTTTGTCCTAAAGCAGAAGCACAAATGTGGTAAAATTCAGGTGGGAATTAGGAATAGATTAGGCTTCCTCCATTCCACTTTTCCAAATCTGGTGAGAACCTGGCCTTCTCAGACAAGTAGTACAAGGAACCACACACTCATGAACTCAGGGTAAAAAACTGACCATAGTTATCAAAAGTAATTCGATATTAGTCAAACCCAAACCAGCTGCTTAGAGCTGTGTATCCATAATGATAAATCCTGGTGTCTGGTGAACATTAACAGGTGGGGGAGGTGATTAAAGCTGTATCAAGACACACCATGTAAAGCTGTACCACTCATACATACTGCTACCAGAATATTTGCACATGAATTGTGAAAATATTTATTCTCATACGTAATAGCTAATACATAATAGTTCTCCTTTGCAATAGGTCTCCTAGGGACATTTGGGCTTCATTACTTCGTGTGGTCTGAGATTCATCAGATCTGAGAAGTTCTGGGGTGAGAATGTGAAGACAGAAATGGTAAAGAGTTGAGAACAGCAATACATTTCCAGCAAGAAAAGACAGAGGTCTTATCTCTTATTGCCACCATTTAATGACTGTAGTGATTAAAATGCCTAAACCAGGTGTCTATCAGTTCTTTAGGTATTTATCTTACCACTAGATTGTTAGTACTATGTACATAAAATCAGTGTGTTTTATTGTAAGAACCATTGTCATTGTATCATCATAAAAATTAAGAATGATTTCCCAATGACAGAGAAATCTAACAATTCATGTAGGAAACTATGTCATTACAGGCATGAGAAAAACAAAAGTAATAATTATAAATGAAATAATTTTCTTGCTTTTCAAGTAATTTAAAAATCTTTCTGAATACATAAATAACTACAAAAACTGAGCTAACTGTAATTTATTTTCTTTTTTGCAGTTTCTACACAATAAACCTGCTCCTAAAGACATAACTAATGCACAGGTTATAAACTTGTTAACTTGCAAGAAGTTATTTGAACCTAGATAAAGTAATTCCTGGTATTCAGACATTTGGAGACAAGAAGACAACTGTTTTCCCAAGTTCACATAAAAATAGTATTGGATATGAACATATGCTACTATTCTTTTTTTACTAAAATTTCCATGGCTAAAATGTCTTTAAAATAATGTTGTGCTCAGAAATGCAATTAAAATTTTGTGTGAATGCATTCCAATATGTGAGTTTTGTTAATTATTGACTTCCATTGCATCCTCGATGATTTTCTGTTCAGCTGTTAAGTTTGTGCAATTAGTCACCAAAATTAGCTGTTGCCATGGTAACTGTCAATCTCTAACTATTCATCTGTCACATATAAAATTTGAAGATGTGAGCATTAATCCATAGTTTAAGTGCAGTTAACTCTTTGGTAATTCAATTCACTTTTTGAAATTATGGATGGAATTTCATTGATTTTTATGAGGTTGCCAACACATAATAATGTGGAGATTGACTCCAGTGCTGAAATTTCTGTTCCAGAGTGAAGAAACACCAGGGCATTTTTGCTACCTATACTGAATTCTATCCCAAGTTACACTTAGGGTATATCATGCTAAACTATGATAAAAATAACAACAAAAAAAGCTAACCAAAATGACTATAGTAATTTATTTATGAGCAGAGAAAGGGTTTCATTCACTAACCCCTGACTTGAACAGTTTTTACACTGGCTTCTGTAATTTGACTTCATACACGAGATCACTTTATTGACTTAGAGATTCTGCTGTGACAGAAAATGGCAAAGGTAGTACCTGGGAAATGACAGTAAATGGAAAAAGTGCCCTCTGAGTTGTTAAAGAGAAAGAAGGTAAAAGAAGAGGATGGGAAGGAGAGTTGAAGAGAAGGGAGGAAATAGTATTAGTGAAATATTAGAGCCACAGAGCATAGCTAGAAGTGTTAAAATAAACAGAAGTATTCATTCATGTTAGAAATGAATCTCAGCCAAACCAAACAGGCTCCAAGACCTTTAATTCTGATCTCTGTGGCACCACCTTGTTCTCCTCTCCAGCCTACAACTGCGATGCATCAAACCTCCCTGGAAATTTGCAGCTGCATTACGTCTGTCCAGCCTTCATCCTCCCCTGGACAAACACTTCTTTCAAAAATCCAAAACATATAGAAGTTATCATCCAGGACCCTGAGAGCCTTCTTTGTTTCACTGGGCTTGTTTGCAGATGTTTGGTGATATGTGGGGTGCTAGTTTTCATTCACTGAAGATATTCTGTGAAATGCAGAGCACACAATCCATCCCATTGTAGTCTGTTGTGAGGTATGGCAAGGACCACATGAGCACAGTTCTTTTATTTCTATTTTTGCTACAAAACATCCATATTAGGCATTCTGACAGTTTCAGAGGTTTTATTACTTTCCTTTTCAAAGGCGTTCTTGGAATGAGAGAATAAAATAATGTCCCTTTCTCTGGGAGTGGTGACTCTGGGATGATTAACAAGAGAAAACCCAAATTTAGTCTACAGTCACTCACTGGACATCTATGTCCACATCAACTCACAACCTGAGGACTCTGACACTACAATTTGAATTTTAATGCAGTGGGTGCTACAGAGACTGAGAATCCAATTGGTGGCTGAACGAATTCTTTATTCTTCTGCTGAGGTTTCTTTTAGGCTTGCTAAGATTTCTCCAAATTCAGCAGATTTAACACTGAGGTTTAAACAATTTCAATGACATTCTGTTGCCTCCAACTGTTACATCATAAATTTCCCACATTGTCTAAGCCAGTCACATTGGTATGTTCTAATTTCTCAAATTTTCACTATGTACCATTGTTAACAAATTGCACTGGTGAAAAAATCAGTACACAATGGTTTATTCCAAGTTTAGCTCTTTTGGTAATGATGAGAGAAACCAATGCAGTGAACTGGGAATGAGGTCAAGAGCACAGACTGCAGTATGTCTGTTAGCTATGAAATAAATTGCTATGTTGATAATAATTCCTAAGCTCATGAAGGATCTATCCAGACAATATGCTGCCACACTGTAAAAAAAATTCTTTTTAAAAGAATGAAGATCCCATATTTTACCTGTATTTTAATTATACTTCTGTATTATACTTAACCAGTCAGATCACTTCTCCTCTTTACACTGCATATATTGAAAGCATGACTTCTCTGTCTCTGCTTACTATACTTCATTCTCATAAGAATTTAATCTGTGGTAGTTGTGCAGATTCAGTTTAATAGTTTACTGCCAATTTTGAAAAAAAAATCTTGGGTAGATGTTTGGATTTTTTTTTTCTCCTACTATGTTCTTTAAGTCAGGAAGCACAGGCAATGTATGATCCACTTCTACAGTAAAGGGTATTCCCTTTTATATGTACATATATTTTTACTGGCATGGCCTAGGGTGGAAAGGATCCAAGGACAGCCAAGGAAGTGGTGCACATTTTTTGGTTCTATGTCAGGATAGGTTGGAAATTTAGTTTGGGTCCAACACCAAAACGACAAAGCAAATTGCTCTGATTTTTCAGGTGTTTCCATTGGAAATTATTACTGTTTCTGGACACTCCTTAGCACCGAACAAAGCACTTTGTGAAGATGTAAAACATCTTCCTTCTTTTAGGGGCATTTTTAAAAAGTTCAGCATAAGTTGTTTAAAGGGGGACAGTCAAAATTTTAGGGACAGGTTCACTCCAAACTCAGGTTCTGAAACTCAAGAGCCCAGGTTTAAGGTACTTAGGTGATTGCAGCTATACCACATCAGGTGTTGCTCTCCTCTTAAGGACTAAATTTTACTCCTTTTGATTGTATCTAAGAATTTAACCTGTTCAATGAGATGTCTTTTTTTTTGCTGTGAGAATGCAGCCTTTTAGCAAGCAAGCACAGTGGTCTTTTAAACAAATTTGGCAGGCAAGGAAAATTTACAAGCATAAACCCACATAACCCTAAGCCAGCTGCATGGCCTTCAGGCTCTTTACTGAACTACCAATTTCTTGTTGTCCCTCCAAATATAAGTTCCACATTTACAGCTTCATTGAATTTTGGCAGTGAATGCAGAGCTCAAAGCAATGTACAGACTGCATTCTGCAAATCTAGCCCTAAAACTGTGACATTTCCAGGCCCCCTTTCCTCCTGATTGCTCTAGCATAAGAGAACATCTCTAGCTGGAAACATATGACAAAACCAAATGACAACTACCATGCAAATTAAATTATTTCAAGACATATTTTTTGGGGCATAATAAAAGTAGAACTTGTGGAAAGCACTGTAGGTCCATAGCAATTTGGGAACTGGAAAGGAAACCACTTCAGTTTCTTTATATCTCCCTCTGGAGAGAGTGAGATACAAAGATTAATGATATTTAATTAATAATAATTAAATTAATGTGCCTCTTTAGTCAGACTAAGCTGCTTTGCTTCCACTGGGGAAACTGCAGATGCAATGGAGTGTCCCAGAAGAGGATTTTGAAGTCTGCTCTGGAGCTTTTAAGAAAAAAAGTATGGGAAAAAGTTGTAAGTTAGGCAAAAACCCATGGAAAGATAACCCCACTTCACATCCAGATTCATGGTAACTATTGTCCTCTTCCTAGAATTCTACTTCTTTCTGGTTTGCTGTGCTGGCAGACATGAGTCCAGGTAGAGGAAAATCACTTTTCTGTACTTCCACTGCACCAAATCCAACAGAGACTGAAAGGGAGATTAAAAATGTTTTTCTGAAGGCTCTTCAGCCATCTTGTTTAGAAAATAATTAATGTATTTCGAAGGGGAAATGGCTTTCAAAGGCCCAGTTCTTATTTTTCTTATTTACTACTCAGGTATGTGCCTTATCACTCTAGGCTTTGATGTTTACATGTAGTACTTTGTGACTACTAATTGTTCACGTCACTCATCATGGGACAGGTCTCCAATGTGCCATTTCCTGTGAAATATGAGTGTGAAAACAAAGCAAATATAATTGCTCCAGAAAATTGTCCTTTCTTGATCAAAGGGAAACTTTTAAAGATTAGTTTTTCATTACTTACACAGCTCTTAAAAAAAAAATTCAGTTATCAAATTTATGTTCTTTTTCATAATTAAAAAAGAAATAATTAGAAGAGTGAAAATGTTCCTGGAAAAACAGCTGCCAGATGGGCTGAAAATTGTTGCAGAGGATAATTTTTTCAAACATCTGCCTCAATCTTGACCTTTGGAAGAGGAGAAAACACACTGCTGATAAGGATTGAAGTTGTTATGCTACATCAGTTAATCAAGTTAAGTAATTGGACACATTTGCAGACTATAGAGAAGAGTGAAATCCTATGATGAATACGTGATTGTCAGGCTTATTTTTTTCAAAATAACTTAATTAAAATGTTGGTTTCTCAGTAATAAGACTGGTAAGATAATTATTTGGAAAGTCCTATAAATCCTGTTCAAGAGTTACAAAATACATGTATCAATCCTCTACATCTTTTCTATCTCAAAGTACATTTCAGCTTTTTATGGCTGAACATTTCAGACTTTTTAACAGACAGAGGAAAAAAGGATTACTTTTGGGTCTTACTCTATGGATTTCATGTCTTTTCACGAGAATTGAAAAAGTAGAGATTTAAGAGTCTCTGTAGGCCTTGCATTTCACCAGATTCAGCCTGTGTGTTAAATAAAAACTGATTAAATCCCTGTGTGAACGGCCTCAATAAAGACACATTTGGTGTTAGATCTGTGTAGTCCAATATCTCTGGTGTCTTTGTTGCATTTTTCCTGACTTTCTCACAATCTACTCTACAGAGTCGACCTATTTTTCCTTTCCTTTCTCACCATGTAACTTTTTAAAAATTTTTTTCTCATGATCCAGCTGTGCACCAGCAGTAGAGGAGCTAATTGTGTTAAGGGGTTATGCATATCACCGGTGTGGTACGGATATGCATCCCATAAAGGTACCTTTTGTGGTAAGACAGAGGTTTGGGAATGGCCAAAACTGATCTTTGATGATGCAGCTTTTGTGTTTGCTGGGTTATCTCTCCCCCATCCTAATATTTCATATGACTTCAGAGGAATTCAGAAGGTAACAACCATGTGAAAAGCCAAGAAAGGTGTATCAGATGTGGCAGTGTCTTTGTCTCCAGATGTTTTACTGAAATATGTGCAAGTGTGCCATCTCACACAAATAATGGGAAAGTTTCTGATTCAGATCTACCCATTCCTTTGCTCCAGAAAATGTCACATCTTTCTGACAAGGCCAGAGGAGTGGGAGATTAGTCTGCATGGTTAGCATTCTGTCATACTGAAAGGAATCTCTTCTTTGGAAGGAAGTCACAGCAGGCTGGAAAGGTGCCTGAAGGTTCAAAGAACCTTTCCCAGCCTTTGTCTGATGAGTTACTACAAGGCTTAATTCAAGGCTTGTTGCTGCTAATAGAAGCTCTTCTGTGGACTTTATTGCATACTGGGTTGGCTTCACAGATTTTTCTGACATCACAGGAAGAAATTTAAATCACTCATGTCAATGACCATTGTTAACAATTAAAGTCATGATATGGAGTATAAATCACTTAACACATTTTTTTTTTCTGTTATAGAGTAAGAGAATGGTTGGGTTGGGAAGGACCTTAAAGTCCATCCAGTCTCACCTCCGGCCTTGGGCAGGGACACCTTCCACTGTCCCAGGCTGCTCCAAGCCCCAATGTCCAACCTGGCCTTGGACACTGCCAGGGATCCAGGGGCAGCCCCAGCTTCTCTGGGCACCCTGTGCCACGGCCTCCCCACCCTCCCAGGGAACAATTCCTTCCCAAGATCCCATCCAGCCCTGCCCTCTGGCACTGGGAAGCCATGCCCTGTATCCTGTCACTCCATCCAGTGTAAAATATCTATCTCTGTCTTTCCTAATCTGCTCCTTCAAGTTATTGTTATTTCCTTGGAAGTCTTGTTTCACCAAAGATGAATGAGAAACTCAGTGTCTGTGTTACCACTGCCTACTTTTACCACCTATCTTTTGAGTATTTTCAATTTACTTTAATCTTTGTTTTTGGTATAATATGAAAGTATGTCTCTGCTTAAGAGTAACCATATGTACAGCAAAAAACACCTGGCTTATGATCTTTCCCATCTGGAATAAAGGTTTTATTATAAATCATTTATTCTGCAGATTGCTTTGAGAAAAATGTTTCCTACCAAGTCACAAATCCATGATCTCCTGAACATGTTTCCCAGAATATTTGTTTGGAAATCCCTGCAAATTCCATATGAACTTATATTACACCTTTTGAACAGTTTGAAGACATTTTTCACTCTAAGGCAACAATTATTTTGGCACCTTGGTAAAAAAAAGATCCTATGTTTAAGGAAGCATAAGCAGGACTAAAGGCTTATAGCTAAAACCAGTAATTCTGAAAATATATCTTAGCTTTTTTTTTTTTTTTTTTTTTTTTTTTTTTTTTTTTTTTTTTTTTTTTTTTTTTTTTTTTTTTTTCTCCCAGGTCTAAAATTACAGTATTGGGTGCATTGTTTAATGGATAGCACTAAAGAGAAAAAAAAAAAAGTAATTTAGATCTAGATAGGAAGTTCCAGGACATTTTTTCTTGCTTTTTCTGTGCTAATAATATTGCAATGCTCATCTTAGTTGGCCTCTAAGTGGTTTCTTTAAAATTAGAGTTCTTTTGGAATAAAGTGGGAGTTTGCCCATTAGTGACTTCTGGCTGTGCTTCCAACATATACTTTGGATTTTAATTTGGTTCTGTCTCTGCGTAGATCAAGCAGATCTCTGGTGTGTAATCTGTCCATTTCTTAGCAAATGTCTGAATACACTCCTGATTTTATTAATGTCAGTGTAAGGGGTTCCAGACATCAACCAGACATGGAGGAGTTTCACTGGTCTAATTTTTAAGCATTCATTAACAATGAGATAAATTTCCCCACTCCAAGTGACAAATAAAACAGAAGAATTATGGGCATCTGTTTGCATATGGTCCTGCAACTAAAATAAAGTTATTCTCATTGAGACCCATTTAAGACTTAGAGGCCAATTTTTGTTACCTAAAAGAATCTAGGCAGAAGTGTTGGGGAAAGGTGCTAACTTGCTGCTGTCAATATTTGAGACTTTCCTTTGCTTTTTGAGTGAAGCTATTAGTGGAAGTCAGACAAATTTTGAAATGTCAGGTTAGTAGTTGGTGGTGCAATGCAATAGCAGAAGTTCATTAGAAGAGCAAAACATTGGTCATAAAAGTCTCAGTTTTTCCCTGAAATCAAACAAGTCATGATTCAGAGGCAATTTTTAAGTTTCATTTTTGAAGTATTTAAGACTATTTTTTTTTTCTCCCCCCACTGCACTAACATCCTCATTTGTTTTAATGTTATACCTTTATCCTTTAGCTTTATCCTTAGCAAATGAAAGGCTGCCTTTACATGAAATGCTGCCTAAATGTGTCTTAACTCACAGAAGTAGGAGGGTTGAAATAAGAAACAAAATGATGTCATGGATTTTCACGTTATTTATCTTAATAAATGACCAAACAGTTTTATGTTTAAGTGTGGACAAAAATCTGAAGCCTGCCTTTCAGAACTTTGGAGAAGCTCAAGTGCTTTGAAAGTCAGACAACTTTGTTTAGGGACTTGATTAAAGACTTCTCCTTGGAAATCAACTGCTGCCTACAAAAGCAATTGCCACAAATAGGTGGAATCAAACAGCACAGGACAGAGGTGTTTGAGCCAGGAGCTTTTGGTTGATACAGTTGCATGGCACTTCCTTTTTGTTGCTCTACACCATCAAATATCGCCTGGCCAATTAACAAAGACCTCTGTGGTGTGGGAGCTGCTGTTACTTGAATCAGGACAGTGAAAAAGAGGCCACTACCCTGATGTTCGTATCTGCTGCTCCTGGTATTTCTTGTTGCTGCTTTAAATATGTTACATTTTCATTATTTTAAATGTGCTGACAATAGAAGAGAGCACACAGGGACGTGGTTATAAAGTATTTCATTAGAAATTATTATTGGAGCAGCATGAGACAAATTCTTTATAACAAATTGAACAGACACCTAGTAGATATGCTAACATATATTCTGATACTGATTTAATGATTTAATCAGAAATATAAGCGACCTTAAGTGCATGGGGAAGGTTTTTTATTAGTTCCACAGAACTGTCTTTACTCTTGTGATGAGCATTCCAGGTTTTCCAACTACAGCTGGCCTATGAGAGATTTCTTAACCAAGCAATACAGAAATTAGAGAGTCCATCCCTGTACATTTAAAAACACAAACTAAAGTAAAATCTATTGCAGTTTAACTGTCCTGCTGTTCTTTTGTCAAATTTTCTCCCTAGAGGTACAATCTGTTTCTTAAACAACTGACTTTAATGTAAAATGTAGGTTAATTCTGAGAGGTAACCAGTGCCCGTTTGTTAGCAAATGCAGTTCTTGGTCTGAAGAGCTATTTTGGGTTCAATTGTGATGTTGTGTATTACTTTCATTAAACACATAATGGTAATTTCCTTTCATTTTCCTTCTTTTGGGTTAAATCTTTTGATCTCATTAATTTTATCCATGATGGCCTGTAGTTTCCAGCAAGAGCTGCACTGATATTCTGATAAATATCATTGTGACTCTATTTTGTGTTAGGTTATATATGTAATTTATATATATATTATCTTAAGAACTGCTGGAGTTGGATCAGCTGAAACCTGTGAAAGGTAAGAACTCTTCAGCAAATATTATTTAAATCTGAACTCTCACTGCAGCTGCATTTTCATATGTCTTGGCTTTTTATGCAGTTTTGCTAATCTGTAGCAATTATGTTTGTTAGTCAGATCTTAATTCCTGATGAGATACAGTTCACAACTGATGTAAGAAATTAAACTGTTCAGGAATATGTGTCGCAACATTTCTTCAAATATGTCAAGATACCAAGATACCAAGGTGAGTATTACACCAGGTGAGGGGTTTTTTGAGAGTGGGTGCTGAAACAAACACTGAACTTTACTTGCTGTCTGATCTCCTGTAGCTGCAGTTTTGGACCAAAACATGGTAAAAATGTCAGGATGTGACTCAGGTAAAATTATACAAAATAAACTCTGAAGTCCTGTGACTCAGAGGGATTTTTCCCAGGTTTTCAGGGCAATGCAAATACAGTACATTACTGAATGGGTACTTTTCTGTGTGAGTGGTTTAGTTGTTCTGGGACTTTTTTTAAACACTTTTAGGTAGCCTTAAAAACACTTGCAGGCAGCATGAAAACTCTAGGTAGAGTTCCTGAAAGTGTTTAAGCAACTGTGCACGGAACTGTAGTTGGGAGGCTTCAGGCAACTATGCAAGGTGATTGTCTGACTGTCATGTCACTGGGTGGCAAAGGATGGCACGAACTGGTGTTGCATTATGACATCACTGGGAGATGGACTATGACTGTGGCTGTACAGATTTGGGTGGCAGAGCTGAAGCAAGAAGCGAGAAGGCGACATGGCCAGTGGGAGGAGGGAGTGGAGCTGCCCCATCTGCTGCGAGGTGCCAGGGGACATTGCCCATGCCCTGCCCTGCCACCACGAGTTTTGCCTGGGCTGCATCCTGCGCTGGCTGCGGGGTAAGCGCACCTGCCCTCTCTGCAGAGAATTGATCTCCACTGTCAGCTTTTCGGAGCAGGAAGAGGACTGCCTGCAGTGCATCATCAGACACCCCAGAGAGGCCCCCAGCCATGTAGGAAACACTGGTAGCAGCAGGGATGGGTGCAGCACCTATGGCTTTGTGACATGCCTTGCCTCTGCCTCACAGGGGACACTGTCCCCAGCTGAGCAGGGCACTGCAGGGCCAGAGGCCGTGGGCGGCATCCTACCTGAGCTCTGGGCAGAGCTTTTCCGAAGGAGATGGAACCTCCTGAACCCTGTGCGCTCCTGGCTGCAGCAGTGGCTGCAGAAGATATACAGGGAGCGGTGGTGGCAGTCAAAGACTGCGGAGAGTGGCATCCTGCTGGCCCTGTGCGTCTTTGGCCCAGACAGGGAGGTGCTGGTGCAGCGTCTGCAGCCTCGCCTGCGGCACCACACTGCACTGCTGGTGGATGGCGTCCTCAGCATCATCAAGACGCAGTGCAGCCAGGAGGTGCAGAGGCTTCGGGGCTACCATGCTGCCCAGGAGGAGGCCGGGAGCTCCGGGGACAGCTCTGGCCCCTTGGCTTCCCCTGGGGATGCTCCCACCTTGGGTGGGCCACCAGACTCCAGCACAGAGCACGAGGCTGGCACGTCGGAGGAAGCCCTTGAGAGGAGTCCCAGCACATGTGGGACCATTCCTGCAGAACCAGAGCAGCCCTAGAAGGAGCATGGGGTGGCAATGGCTGCAGGGTCCCTGATCCCAGTCTGGGCAGGGACCCTTCAGCCATGGCACTGTGATGACCCTGAAAGTAGAGGGCCCTCGGGCCTCATCGGTGACATTAGCAGGCTTTTCTTTAGTCAAGAAAAAGAAAATAAATAGGCATTTCCTTAACACAGCCTCTGGGTGTTGCTTCTTCCTGGGGCCTTTTCCCTTTCCCCTCATACCACACTGCTGGATGAGGGCCACACAGCCCTAGGGCCATGTTGGCCTCCCCCAGGAATTTCTTCTATGGCCACAATGCTGGAATAGTTTCTAAAGAGCATCAGGGTGATGGGGAGAGGGAAGTCATGAGTGAAAGATCAGATGTTCCTCAAGCAAGAAGAGGAAAGCCTGGAGAATGCCATACACCATTTCTGCCAAATGTTTTAGGGACAAATGTACACCTTCTTTTTATGAAGAGGATACAGGAAGTCTGGATGGCATTCAAAGACAGGAGAGGCATTTGCATCCTCATTTTTGCAGGTCTGCTGCTTGCCTGCTGATGAGAGTTGTTTCATGTGTCTTGATTATTCCCTGTTAGTCACAAGTTAGGGGTGTCCAACACATAAGATGCTGTGTGGTGCATTTGAATCCCACAAAAAATTATGGGTTATAAAGCTCATCTACTGCTCTTTCCAAAGTGCAATTTTTATACAGTGTGGTAAGAGCAGTTGCTTATGATTTCTGCACAAGAGCTGCACCAGGTCACAGGGGTTGTTAGAGAGATTAGGGACATGCCTTGCTCTCTGGGGACAGGACAGATGTCTGGCTGCTGCTCGTCTGCCCCCCAGGAGTCCTAATGATGCTTACTGTCCTTTGATGTCTTGACTGAGAGGAGATGGAGCCTTGCCAAAATGTACTAATGGTATCAACCGTGTTAATATCTAAACAAGCTGTTGTAAGTATTGTAAAGATTTCTCTGCTGTCTCTGTGGGAATACATATCTGGTTTATTCTCCAGTTCCTGGTAGATTAAAAAAAAACCAAAACAGGTGAGTGATGAGAAAACAGAAATAACATCTTGGAAAATGTGTTATTTTTTCCATTTTCTTGGGACCCTAGTTCTCTGTGTGTGTTTTTTCTTTGCTGGTCTCCTTTACAAAATATCAACTTCATGACTGCAGTCCTTCCCTATTAAAATACAATTTTTACCTATATTCTAAATTGGGAGAAGTGATTAAACTTAAGGAAATATTTAAAAGACTAGATTCTTTGAAGATTAGCAACTAGCTTCAAGAAAGATTAAATTACTGTCAATGAAAAATTTCTTCTGTGATATGTTCTCACAGTGATAATGGCATTTCAAAGAAGGTTTACTGTTCCTACCACAGCAAGACAACTACTTCAATATCTCTTTACCTGATTAAATGGAGTACTTATGAACATGTAACTGCTACAACGCGTTTCCCTTTGCTGCTTTCTGAAACATTCTTCTGTTTTCTGCATTATTTTTATATATTTCAAAGAAAAAGAGCTTAATTTAGGTGTTGATAAATTCAGTCAGTGATTTGTGGGCTCTGATTTGAGAAGGACCTTATAATCAAAGTTGGCTAAATCAACATATCTACTTACCAAAAACAAGCAAAGAAGCAAGCCCTCAGACCCTAAAAATGGTAATTAATAAATGACAGTGTATCATCTCTAGTTTCCTTCTCCAAAGGACTTTAATTTTTAATTTCTTCTTTACCTAGGAACTATGGTTTCTATCTAGCTTAGCCAAATTAAAATGGCAACTGCTGAATGGAAAAAAAAATTGATGTTTTTCAAGAGGTGAAGATAAAAACTTGTCTGTAACCACACAAAGATAATAGGAAACAAAGAAATTCATTAACATGGAAAATTCAAGGCATATTTGGGATAATCCATCGTTGTCTGATAAAAACCTCTTCTCCAAATGGAAGAGCAGAGGAAGGGACACTGTTTTTCTCTAACGTTTGTAACTGGAGATCTGAAGTTGTTACTCATCCACCAAAGCAATATAGGTCTTAAAATAAATGAGTGGAAAATATCTTTTCCTCTGTTTTTGCAGGAGTGTTGTCTCCACTTGAATCCCTACCTTTATATCTTAGACCACATCTGTTTTACTGTAAGGAGAAAGTAAGGAATTGAGTGCTGCTGGAAGAGTAGCAGGAACTAATTCATAGGCAGGTTTGGTATAAAACTTAGCAGAGCTTGCACCAGTCACAACAATTATCATCAATAATGCAGATATATCCACAGGACTCTACAAAAGACTCAGAGCTTTTCACACTCACTTACTCATTATTGTTCTCATGGTGTTTTAGAAAATAAAAAGTATCTTTCAGTCTCTTTATCAGGACTCCAATGATTTTAGTGCAGGTTGTTGGAAGGCTGGATTGATACGAAGCTGTAAGTTCTGTGAACCTTAATTTTTAAGTATACTCCATGCAGAACACCTGAAATTAAATTTTAAGTGGTACTTATGAAGAAATGGTAAATTCGAGTCTCACCACTGGCACAATTAAGTCAGATAAACAGGTTTGTTTATAGGACCCTTTGAAATGTGTAGATGAACTTGCCTGCTCTTAGAGTCCTGCCTCAGTCAAATACATGGCTCTTATTAAGGACAAATTCTAGTGCATATACATTTATTACCCATGTGACCACAGGAAGAGATTGAAAGACGAAACCATATACCATCTCTGTAAAATCCTGATGGAGTAACACTGAACAGTTAAAGACAACGCTTTCATTAAACCCTCGGAATGTGAAGCACTTGTGAAGGTCATGTAAGTGAGACCCTATTAAAGGCATTAATACAATGATCATGGAATTACAACAGACTGAGAGAACTTCAGAATTTATCCAGTTTCCTCTGTGTCCTGACAAATGGGTGGAATTGCTTCACAAGGAAGGAGAAAGAGTTGTTACAGAGCTGTGCCACTGATACATATTTAGGTCTCTTCCCACTGAGACCGAAATCTCTGTGCTCATTTTTTTCCCAAAAAAAAAAAAAAATTTAAAAAAATTCCTCTTCAATATATCTGAGCAAGACTGTACAGGCATACAAGCAACGTACTTGTGCAAGCGGGATAACAGATTTCCTGGAAAGGTCAGAAGCCTAAAGAGTTTCTTGGCTAATTGGGAAAAAAAATGTTTGAAATCGATCAGTTTTCCCAATTTATTTTTTTAGCTGCCATTAATTACAGGCAGCAAGGAACCTGCCAGGAGTGATGTTAATGCAGGCTTGCAAAGGTATTTCTAGAAATTAAATTTGTATGAACTGGGAGGGTTCAATGAATCTACTTCTTCTCCGGCATTAAGTCCATAAAATACATTTATTCCTCAGGGAAAAAAAAAAGGCAAATATGCTACAAACTTAACATTTCTTTTATTATTTTTTCTTGTTGCTCCTTTTCTTAAGAACAACCTAGACTGATTAAAACTAAAGGTTAAGAGCAAATTTCCTCATATGTCTCTAAAATGCCAGAAGCAAATATCAGGGATAGATTTGATTTCTGGTAACTATGCATCCTGAGAGTTCTTAGCCTCTTCCAGGCTTCCTGCACCTGGTCCCAACAATGTTAGAAGAGCCTGTCATGACACAGGGAGATCTCAGCAGCCCACCTGCTGCACCTTTGGCATAGCAGCATTCCTGAATTTTGAAGCACCACCTTCAAAATCCACCCTCTTGATGCCATCAATCAGCAGTGATGCTGTTTGGCACGTGATGAATGTGGCAGTGAGGATATGGTGGGAAAAACACAGGCCATTTATCAAAATAGATAAAAATGTTCCTAAAACATCTCAGAGAAAATGAATAATTTTTTTAATCCATTCAAAATTTTCAGAAGGGCAAGTGTATAACACATAGAATAAGAAAAAATATTTGACTCCATGTGATTCCTTGTAGGAATGTACTTGTAGGCTCCAGCCTAATTTGAGAAAGGAAGGATAAAGAAGGAACAATCCGAAAAGCAGTGATTCATTCAGTGCTCATTTTGTCTTTCTTTCTCCTGCCTTTTACCTGGCGTTACAGCACAGATACTGCAACACTTATGTAATTCAATTTTTAGGAAATGGTAGCAGGAATAGTTGTTTGGTTGGTTTTTTTTGGTTTTTTTTTTTTGTTTTTTTTTAATTTGTTTTATTTTTTTCCCCTCCACAAATGCATATTCACAGCTGAAAATCCATGGTGAAATTATCTTCTCTTGAGCTACGGGACCAAACACCCTGAAAAGTCAATGACTGGAATATTTTACTGCAGTAATTTTTTCCCAATGTTGACTGCTGATAGACATTTCTGGTCATCTAGAAGCAAGTGAATAACTCACAGTCATTTCTTTTCCTAACAGCTTCTATCTGTTACTTGGTGAACTGTTTTCAAGTGGATGAATTATCAAACCAAACAGAAAAAAAATTGGTGGAATCCTGCAAGTTAAAATAACTGCAGCTTTGCTTGGCAGGAAGGGAAAAGGAGGGACTTGTGTAGGTCTAGCAATTTATAATGACTTGGACTTGGGAAGTGCCTCCATCTCTGATTCCTTGAGACTGCATACTGGTAAATTATAAATGGAATGTTAATATATCAGGTCAGAACTGTGAGGCAGATCAGGCATAGGGTTCTGTTACTGCCTAATGATTTAGCAAATATTTACCTCAACTGAGGTCACACCCTGCAATAAAAGGTCAGAGGGTGCTCAGTGATGTCTTGAAAGGATATGAATGAGGTCACAGTGCTCCAAACAATGATAATACCTTCCTGTGGTGTCATGAGAAGAAATGGCAATAACCGAGTTGTGACTGCAGAACATATGGAGAACTGGAATTGTTTCAGCCTGGAGAGGAGGTGATCTCATTGTGGAGCAACCTGGGATAGTGGAAAGTGTCCCTACCCTTGGCAAGGGACTGGATGGACTTTAAGGTTCCTTCCCACCCAAACAGTTCCAATATTCCATGATTCTAGGAATACTGTCAATCTTTTAGACAGCTGTATTTCAAGGAGTATTTTCTGAAGGGGGAAATGGATGAAATGTCCCCAAAATATAAGGTTCAATGCCTTAGAAAAGAGAAAAGGCCCTATCAAGACAGGTTTTTCAAAAAGTAATAAAAAATGGGAATGGAGAAAAAGATGATCTCATGAAGATGTTTTGTTGATGTTTTACCCTAATTAAAGCTAAGCCATTCCTGACAGATGTTAGTCTACCTCTTATTTTTCTCATCCCAGCATCTTTTTAAATCTCTGGCTGAACTTATCCTTTTATGAATCAGGTGCTATCAAGTCTCCATAAAAGATTAAAAGTTCCCTTTGAATAAGAGACTGTAGGGTGTAAGACAAATTATGTACAGCAGACAAGGGAGAATTTCAGAAGGGAAAATGTCTGACCTAGAAACTGCTGTCATTACCAGGTCTTCTTTATAATGAATTTGGGATTAAATAGTTACACATTGCAGCATATGCTGAGATTTAAAAAATCCTTCATAAAATCAAAATAAATGTAAAAAAAATATCAACTATACCTTAAATGGAGTTAATAACATGTGTCATGTCCTTTGCAAATCCCACAGGAATAAATACTTAATGCTTATTAAATTAAATCCTTGGCTGAAAGACATCATACAAGTGAATGCTATTAGTACTAGAACAAATCACATATGGGGGTTTTCCAAATAATATTCTTATAACTGCTTTAATGAGCAGGTGTTGGGTTTTTTTTGGTTTTTTTGGTTTTTTTTTTTTTCTTTCCTTGCATGTGTCTAGCTGTGACTTCTTTACAGATACTGTCTCTCTCCCTGATTTAGTAAAACCTCTTCTTGGTGCTGGCTGCCACCTAGGAAATATTAGACCTGCAGCTGGACTGTAAAGCAACACAACAACGATGCAGATTTGTTGGAATTATGTGTTTTGGCACCATGTCCCTTGCCTGTGATGCACTAAGGGTCAGTCAAAGAGTGCATTGTGCTGAGACCCTTGCAAGAATCGAAGGGATGCTGCAGAGGGCACTATTTACCAAGAAAATTAAAACAGGTTGGGATTAAGGAATGAACCACCCTTATAAAAACACATAAGGTGCTTTAATCCATCTAGGTTTTTACTCATTTTAATCAGGTAAGAAGCAATGGTTCCATTCAGGTTTTTCCCTCCACTATTTCATTGATCTTGAGAATGTCTTTATCCTGTGTTTTCTTAGGATAATGTGTACTAACTCCATTTTTATTTTTTCAGGAAGGAAACAATATTTACAAAAATAATAATATTTGATGCAAAGTTGTGTGTGAGACAGACAGTTTTTATATTTTGAGGAGTTTTTGTTCAGGACTGCAACAAATTTCTGGAAAATGAAAGAAAGGAAAAATATTATCTCACTGAGACTAACATTATACTGTAGTTTTCCGCAAAATCAAAGCAAAACCGACAAAAGATCCAAAGAGAACAAAAACTCAACCAAACCTGCACAACCCCCCCCCCCACCCTGGCACTAATAAAATGACCAAATCAGATAAATTGGTCAAGTTCACTGTTTTAATGTTCTCAGAGAAGATGAGCATATCACTCCCTGTAGCACACAGTGCATTTTGTGTGTTAATTTAAACCCAGCTATTCTGGTGAGAATCTGCATGCTGTAAACGCCCTGATGGATGTTACACAATGAAAAAATTCAAAATTTTCATGGGGAATTAGAAGGGAGATGGGGAGACACCAGGTCAGAGGATGAGAAGGTGCTGTAAGACACAAAACTCTCAACACCAGCCTCCCATGGTATTCCAGTCACAGCCTGGCTGCATATTTTATCACAGTAGGTAGCTCTAAAAATTATTTATGAGACTTGCAGAACACTTAGTGTATCAAAGAAAGGACAATTCCCTTCTGCTCGTTGTACATTTATGTTGAATTCTCACTGGTCTGTAGCGAGGTTAAGATGATGCTCCTCTTCTTTCCAGGGAAGGCAGTGCAAGTGTGATCCCAACAGGCATTTGGTGGTTCAGCTCCTGGCACCTGCACAGGGCTGGGAAATGATTTTCTCTCCTAGCTATGCCACAGCAATGTAACCTGCTGCATGCATTCTATCAGCAGGAGCTGTTTCCAGCAGCCTTGTGGTGGGTTATTGCCTGACTGAATTAAAAATGCCAAAAAGATGCAATCAGATCAATTTTATGAGTGTTATTTTGAAAAGAACCATTATCTCCAATTCAGGCTGCACTGGTCAGATCTTTGTCTGTTGCTAATAAACTCAATTAATTAGATTTGATTGTAGCCCGAAGAAAAGCAGACCCTCTGTCTTGGGATATTTCCATTACATTAATCAGGAAAATCTGCCTGTTGGTCCAGTCAAAAGACACCATCTCCCCAACGGATTTCCAAGTCATATAATTTTTTGTGCGCTGTTAACAACAGTAATTCAGCAGTTGAGCTAACACAAAATCATATCACTGTGTTACTGGAACACAATATAAGTTCCCCATCCTCACAAAAATTTACTACACCTTTTTCATCCCCACTCCTCCCAAACACAGAGATCTGCCACACAGGTTCTTTAATCTCTTGTTTGCTCTGTGTTGTATGAAATTTATGAAGCATTATATGCCATTCTTTGTATGCAGGTTTCTGTTGATTTTAAGGGCATTAAAAAATTACGTCAAACCATCTGGAAAATGTGTTTGTCTTTATAGGTGAAATCATAAATTTATAGAATCGTTTGGGTTGGAAGGGGCCTTAAATCTCTTCCAGTGCCACCCCCTGCCATGGGCAGGGACATTTTTCCACTATCCCAGGTTGCTCCAAGCCCTGCCCAACATGGCCTTGGACACTTGCAGGGATCCAGGGGCAGCCACAGCTTCTCTGGGAAACTTATTCCTGCCTGGAACAGTCAGCCTGTTCCAAATAAGATGATTTTCCCCTGATGAAGAAGAGTTTGCTTTTTAAACGTTGCAAAAAGTAATACAAAGTTTTGATGTACTGACTTGTTAAGAGTCAAATGCCTGCATTTAAATAGGTTTTCAGCAGATACTCATAAGATCATTTTGACACTAACAATGGTATAAACATGGAAATGATACAACAGCAAGTTAGCTGATTCCTAAGCAGTGCAATAAAAGACTGTAAACATATAAAACTGATTAATAAGTCTGTGCACCTGTGCATTTTTCCACATGTGCTTTGGGGGAACAGCTGCTTTAAAGCTTCTTTCAGGATGAGCTATTTGATGTGGTTTGTCTTGTTGAGTGAAGGACATCGTGAGAATGGCAGAGAGATGCTTGTTAGATTTCCCTGTGCAACAATGCAACATAAGTTTTACTATTTTTATTTCTGCTTTAAACTCTGACTTTCTGCAACAGTAGACTGACTTTCTGATCACTGTGAGTGCTCAGTAATGAAGACAGGAAGGTTCATCCTCTGTAACCACAGTCGAAGCTGAAAGTCAACAGTATCTGCAGAACCTCCTTCTGATATGGGCAACTGAAATAAATTTTTCAGGTATTTTTAATTGAAACTGTGAATATATTGTTTCTGCATGGGGAAATCAACATGGATTTAGACTGCAGAGGTAAGGGAATAGAAAAAAATCCCCCAGAAGTTGCCCAGTCACTGTGCTAAGATGGGATGTAAGATTTGTTTGGCAGCTGTTCACAACTAGGACAGCAGGTCTGCAACTGGTGGCCAATTAATCCTAGTTCTATCCAACCTCAAATGAACTTGACAGGGAGAATCTTTGCAATTTCCTGGACATGAGTTGCCTTGCTATCACCTTTGTTTTGTTCTGGAAATCTGTGTAAATCAGTGGTTATGAAGATTCTAACCTTTATGGACTTCCACTGAAGTAGCAACATCAGTGGTGTAATCAAACATGGATAAAGTTGTATTTACTTATGTTTTGTGAAGGTGAGAGAAGAACAGACCAGCACTGAAAACCCCAGAGGCCCTGGCTTTGTGAGGTAAAAAATCCAGGCCACTTTAGTGTCTCATTCCAGAAGGGTGGTTGGACCTGCTCCCAGCACTGACTGCAGGCTACTGATTGCCTGGAGGAGAAATTCTGTGGGTAAATTTTATATACAGTGGTAACAGATCCAATTTGACAGTGTTATATCTGACACCTTCTGACATCTAAATCACAGACTTCATGCTCAAGCCCTTTGCCAGCCTTTCTCCCTTTGCTCTCAATAAGCACATTTTCCTAGTAGCTGTCCCAGGGCTGACACACTCCCCAGTCACTGCTGTGCCTGGGGCAGATCCCCTTGTTCTCTCATCCAACACTGTGATGAATAACAGTGAAGGCTCAACAGTTGATGCATTTTGGAGCTATATAAAAACAGAGACCAGACAAAATTAGGGAATAAAAAGCCATTATATTTACTGAAGGTCTTCAGGTACATTTTGGGCAGACAAAGCCCACCCTGACCCCCTTCCCCCCAGGTGCTACATCCAAAAAATGGATGACAGGTCACAGGTTTTCATACTTTTAAAAGTTGGGTCCATCTGCACATTAGGGGGTTAATCTTCCAATTACAGCTTCAGGTACTGAAGTTTTTTATCCCAAGTTTGCTCCTCCCAGCTCACTTTCGTTTACATTTCTCTGGGCCTGAGACAGTGAGGTGTCCTTGATTGCCAGGCCTAGAGAGGAATTGTTCTGTCTGACCAAAATGGGAAAGCAGTAGCTGACACTGTATATAGAGTTTTGAGTTTCGAATTCTTTAGAATACACTAAAGAATTGCAGGATTACAAATATGTGAAAAATCTAAAATCAAAAGGCTTCAGGGTGAGCAGAGCATGTTGTTTTTTCTGTGTTGTGCAGTGTGTGCTGCTACAAGATTTAAGTAGCTATGACCAAGCCCTTTCTTTATGGAAGCCCAAGACGAATGGCAAATCTATAAACCAAGTTTAAAAACCAAAAATTAAGTGTTTCAGTGAACTGCACATCGCATGGCAGTGTCTTTAAAAAGGCACAAAAGAAAATCTATTAGTTAATATAGCTCAGCAGGGAGCCTAGGATAGGATTAGATTATCTGAAAGAACAATAATAACCTTTAAACCAGATACTAAGGTTTTTTTCCTAAGTTTTTATTAAAGTAAACCTACTATGTTAGCAAGCATGAGAGAGATGACACAAAAGCTACCCATAAATAATTTCTTACAACCATTTGTCTTAGGTCCCTTAGGTCTTCTACTGAAGTCAGGCTTACTATAATAAAACCACAAAACACCATCTTTTGTTGCCTGTATAAGAGCAGTTTCATCACATTCACTAGTTCCTCAATTGATTCTGCCTTTGGAGTTAAGAGAATTAATTTTGCTAATTTCGGTGAGTAATGAAGCATGATCTTACAGAGGAATCAGTGTGATTCTTGGTGATTTGTATGCAAAGACATCTTTCATGAGCATTTTTGAGCAAGTTGAATCTATGAGACATTTTTTCCTTATGGAATCTCTCAAATTGTGTGATTGTCTTCAGCATCTCTGCTTCCACAGCTCAAAAAACTTCTACATTAATTTCATTTTGGCTTAGCCTTTCCCAGACATCTCTTTGAGTGGTGAACTGTGCTGCCTTAGCCATTCAGAATGGCAAATGGATTGGCAAAGGCAGCTCTTGGCACACTGTGACACTCTCTCCCACCCATGCTGGGACTAGATATATCCAGGCTGCAGCTTGTGAAACAGAGCTGCAACTTCTCTGTGCATGTCTTTGAAGTGGTTCCAATCACTCCATTTCCAGTCTTGCCTCAGATTGCTCCCCACCTTAAGTTCCCGTTCCTTGGCATATTTTAACCTTATTTAAGGCTAAAAATAATAAAGGGAAGAATGCCATATAACACTAATGTTTTTCCCCCCTTTAAATAATCAGTGGTAATGCGATAAGAGCTTATGAAAGAGAAATGTTTATGGATTATGTGACTGTATTGATGTGCTACCCTCATCTCCAATTAGGTAAGTGCTTTGCTTCACATGCCTAAATACTGCCAGAAGATACAGCATCAGATGTTATCACTGCAGCAGCAGAAACAGAAATTGTCTAGAAAGCCTCATGCTGAAAACAATTTTTAACTGGAAATTAGTTAATCCTTTACCTGTATACTAAGAATCACAGAATCATGAAATTGTTTGGCTTGGGAGGGGCCCTAAAGTCCATCCAGTCTTATCCCCTTCCTTGGGCAGGGACACTTTCCACTGTCCCAGGCTGCTCCAAGCCCCAATGTCCAGCCTGGCCTTGGACACTGCCAGGGATCCAGGGGCAGCCCCAGCTTCTCTGGGCACCCTGTGCCACGGCCTCCCCAGCCTCCCAGGGAACAATTCCTTCCCAAGATCCCATCCAGCCCTGCCCTCTGGTACTGGGAAGCCATGCCCTGTGTCCTGTCCCTGCAGCCCTTGGCAATTGTCTCTCTCCATCTTTGCTGCAGCTCCTTCAGGCACTGCAAGGCCACAGTGAGGTCAGCCCAAAGCTTCTCCTGTCCAGGCTGAACAATGGCAGCTGTGCCAGCCTTTCCTCCCAGCAGAGCTGCTCCATCCCTCTGCTCCTCCTGGAGCCTCCTCTGGCCTGGCTCCAGCAGCTCCAGCTCCTTCCTGTGCTGGGCCCCTTGAGAGCTGGAGGCATGTATCCTTCTGAGACATGCATATTTTTGATCTGAAGAAAATTAAAATATCAAGAACATTATTGTAAACATGGAATTTGAATTTCTGCTCAAGATAATAGCACAATTTTTCTTTCCTATTGTTGAAGGCCATCTGTGCAGAACAATCTGTGCCGTTGTACAGATACAGCTACAGAGATTTTCAGCTAGAAGGGGATCACAGGTGACTTAAAGGCATCAGTACTTTTCAACACCCTACGTTTTCTTATTGCTACCTATTCTTATGGTCTACATTTCAGAACATCCAAGGATGTCTCATAAAGCACAGACAAAATGATGTGTACTCTTGCCATCCCCATTTACATTACAAGGGAACTCACAATTCTCACAGTTTTGTGTTGTTGGCTAAATACCTCCCAAAAGCCTCATGGGCACTGAACCCTTTCTTCACCAGCTCCTGAGTCTCCCTGTCTGTTCCACATGGTCATGCTGCCAAGTTTCTAAAATTCAGAAGAGTAAATATCCTGGATTTTAGGATTTCAGGTAGGTACTTGGTGGAGCTTTTTGTTGGTTGGGATTTCTCAAGGTACAGTGAAAGGTTTCCTGCTTGTGCTTTTAACTTTGAAGGAGGCTGTAGACCAGGAAATACAGAATTTTATTAATAAGGGCATAAACTTAATGAACAATCCAATGCTAGATACGTAGATACAATCATAGACACACACAAACACTAGAGCTGAGGTAAAGACCCACCCCAAAAAAAGGAGTCAGCTGAAGATTTCCTTGTGAAGTTGTCTGGTAAAGTCCTACTAATTTTTAGAAATATAAAAAATAGGTGCCATCATTGGTTTTTAATTTTTTTTAACTCTTGTAACTCATGAATCTCTTTCCAGAGAAAGCCTTAAGGTAAACAGTGCTGTTTTAAATTGTCTGAAAATTTTGAGTGACGAAACACCAGGGATTTATAGTGGAAACAGGTAGATCCTCTCTGCAGTGCTTTGTCATCAGCATCAGCTCTTCCACTTAGAATATGTGGAATATCCCCACATAGGATTTTCAAATACCAGCTCCTTTAACTTTGTGCCATCTGCAGAGTTTTGAGTTAATGTTATTCCCACAGAATGGCTACAAGTGAATCACCAAAAAAATTAAAAGCCATAGAAACTGGGCCCAAATTCCTGTAAGGTTTTTGTAAGTTTTGGTGTAGTAAACTTGCTCATGTTATTCACTGTGTCTGTGGAAAACCATTTTCCTAGCTAATTTTTTTACGTCCAGATGTGTCTCAAATACTTGTTACATAAATATGGCTTTGTTTGTAGACAGCATGTGCTGCTAAGCAAAAAACAGTAACCTGTTTCAGCCAGTGAAAAGGAACAAGTCTTAATTTACATGGAAATACCCAAAGGAAGTTAGGAGCTGGTCAAGCTTGTAGTTACAGCCTTCCTTATTTTGACATCTAGGCACCATTTCCTGATGTGGGTTTTGAAGTCCTGTTTTAGTACATTACCACCAAGGACAACCTGCTTTAAGTTAGCTCTTAAGCTGGAGTCTACTGAGTGAAAATAGAAAATGAACAAAAGAAATGTTGAGTGTTTTGGTTTGGGTTTTGTTTTGGGTTATTTTTCCTTTTTTTTCCTTTTTTTTCTTCTTTTTTTGCCAGGTGCTTCCAAAATAATGTGTTTCCCTAAAGGCTGGAAATAAAAAACATCTTATTAAATCACATCATAAATGACCCATGTAGCACAGTTCATTTTACATTACCTAGGTAAGGAGGCACTGAGCCAAATAAATCAAAGTGAACAAGGCAATTATTGTTCCTCCTTTTATATCACCTAAAATATGGTAGTAATGAACAAACGTGATTAAATGAGAATACTACATTAGTAATAGGCTTTTCATTTATTGTGTTTTAGAGAAATCATGTTCACTGTGGATATAGAAGCCCTTTCACCTGTATTATCAAGCTGACATTTTGTATATTTGATAAGGATAATATTGTACTTGTAAAATAAGAACAAGCACAAAATGTAGGTGGCTTTCTTTAGAGAGATTTTATGAGCTGGATTTGTTTTGGATTTTTTTTCCATGAAAAATAATATGTTCAGGAAGAGGTCAAGACATTCTTCAGTGCTTGCATTAAAAATTCTATGATTTTCTGGAGACTAAAGGCCACTGTAGAGTCTTTCATGTGCCAGCTAGTTTTATTGAAATAAATGGAATTACTAAATGGAGGTTATGTGGTGAATCAGTTTCTTAACTGACCTGTGTATTTTGCCCATTATTTTTCAGAAGGATTAAGATTTCACGGAGTAGTAAATTAGATTTAATCATTACAGCCTAAGTAAATGAAATAGCAATAAGCCCAAGTGTAGAAAAATGGACTAAATTATGATTAAAAATACAAACCAAGGAGGAATATATCTTTATGACCAAGATCAGCTGAACACTTGGCAGGTCTGAAACACGATTAGGTTTTTAAAGGTGCACCTGAAAGGTTGTTAAAAGGCAATTCCAGCCTGGTCCTTGCTGGCTCAGACCAAGGGTTCTCTCAGTGCTGTCTCTGAGGTCAGCCAGCAGCACACACAAGAATACAAGAAACAGGAAACAACAGAATTATGGAGAGGTACTAAATGCAGCATTACATATAGGTGCTTTCCTAGGACACCTCCCCTTTCTTTCTGCTTCACAGCCAAGAGTTCACATTGTTTGTGGACCCACCTGTTGGTTCCACACAGACATGTCTGTGCTCTTTGGGTTTGTCTGATCCTTTCCTAACTCCTTCACACATTTTGCAGCAATGTGTTCTGCAATGGGATTATGAAATCTGCAAAAAGATTATTTCCTTCTGTTTGTTTTGGGTGCCTCTATCCCCTTATGGGAAATACTGTTTGATTCTTGCTTAGCAGGAGGATGCTGGCAGTACCAGAGCTGAGACTTTTGGTTAGACACTGAATTCAGATTCTGAGCTTTTGAGTCATCCAGATTTTGGGACAGAAGGACAGAGGCTGTTCCACACCAACATTGCTGTTCCTCACATGGATCCCAAAGCCATGGACTAAATGAACTCAGTGAGCATTTGTGGACATTTTTAGACATTTCAAGGACATTTTACATAAGTGGTCCATAGACTAAGGGAACAATGTGCCTTATCAAAGGCAAAGGAAAGAGGGGTGGTGGTTAATGAGGTTGTATTGGAGAGTGCATGGCCTGGGCATGGAAGAAGAGTTGGAGAACGGATTGCTTTTGGCTTGGGTAAGGTGAATTTTTTTCACAGCAGCTGGAGGGGCTGTGGTTTGGATCTGTAGTGGAAAGAGTGTTGATAACACAGGGATGTTTTTGTTCTTGCTGAACTTGCACAGTTCCTCCTCCTCCTCCTTCCTCCTCCTCCTTCCTCCTCCTCCCTCCACCCCACCAGGGCACAGGCGGGGAGTGCACAAGGAGTGGGGAGAGGGGACAGCCAGGGCAGATGACCCCAACTGACCCAAGGAACATCCAAGACCTTACAGCATCATGCTCTACATGTAGAGCCACAGGGACAAGGAGGAAGTGGGGGACATTCAGAGTGCTGATGTTTGTTATACAAAGTCACCATGACATGTGACAGAGCCCTGCTGTCCCTGCTGAACACCTGCCTGCCTGTGGGAAGTGAGGAATGGATTCCTTGTTATGCTTTGCTGTGTGCACGGCTTTTCCTTTGCATGTTAAACTGTCTTTATCTCAGCCTACAGGCTTTATCGCTTTTGCCCTCCCAATTCTCTCCCTGATCCCACCATGGCAGGGTGGGCAAGAGGCTGCCTTTGCAGGGAGTGACTCTCTGGCTGGTGTTAAATCATGTCACACATAAATCGTGACAGCTGATCATGAGAATAGGTGATCCACTCCCTCACAGTGGTGCCATATTATGCCTCATGAGTGAATTCTGCTTGATGCCCTTACATAACATATATTTGTAAGTAGAAAGGGTAAGGCCAACTAAAACTCTGAAAATAGGCTAGTAGGAAAGCCTAGTACCAACCCAATGTAAAGCCTGGTTATTGAGACAGCCAAAATGTAATCTCATTTTTCCAGAGGAGTCCTTTAGGAATGATCTGGGTGCACAGGCCCACTTGTCCTTGCTCAGGGGAGCAGTGATCCACCTTTGCAGAGAGGGCCATAATCCCCACTTTCCATTACTGGCAGGCATGAAACAAACTGACACTTCATAAAGTGTTGGGATGAAAAAAACCCAGTAGCATAATCCTCATTTGGCCTTGTGACTCTATTGTGTACAAAAAATGAAAGGAAAGGAAGAACAGTTGATATCTTTTCTCCTCCTTTGTCTAAGGCCTTCCATAATTTGGACATAGAAAGCACCTCAAAATCACCTTTGCCTAAAGCACGAAACTTCTAAGAGTATTTTCTCACCACAAATTACCTCCATGTATTATAAATAAATTCCACTGGAGCCAGCTCTCAGAATTGGCTCAGGGCTCAAACACTTTGGTGAAGAACAGAGAAAAGAGAGCTGGGCCTACTCCCACCAGCTGTCCAGTGATATGATCAACACATTTGTGCATCTGTGCTAGCTCTGACCTGCCAGCCAGTCTGGGAAATACATTGCTTATTTGGATCTCCCACAAAATGGTATCTTGCAGGATTAGATCTCTCAGTTTAAAGAGGAACAGAACCAACTCATCAGTACCAATAATTAACACTTTGTCAGGGTTTTTAGGGCCAAATGACACTGAATACACTGCACTCTTAGGTTACAACAGCCATCAAGGCAAAAATTGACTGTGCTTCAAGGCAATGTATTGAAGGAGTCATGATCCTCTATGCCACACTGTGTCCACATTCATGCCGAATTATCTCTCTCTCACTGACATTAGCAAATCTTTTGAGCACAGGCCAACAGGAGAATAATGGAGGTCATTGAGAGTGGTTCCAAGAGATCAGTTTTCAGCTAAATAGGTCTGTGCAAAATGAGACATCCCTGGGATGTCCTCACAGCCTTTTGGTGCAGCCAGCAGGGAGAACAAGCAGCACTTGCCATGAGTTATCTGTGAAGGGATTCAGGGCTGGATACAGAAGCCTGATGCAGGAAGCCAAAGCAGAGTCAGAGGGGTGTCCAGCCCTTCTTGGCAGACAGGCACCACCTGTGCGCTGGTGATGGCTTCAATCTGCAACTGAGCTGTGTGTGGATTTTTTTTATTGTCACTGAAGATGGCAGAGGAGTGAATGCTGTCTTTGTGTCTTGTTTGTTGTCTTAAGTGGGTGGATTTCAAGGCAATCCTTCTGGCTTGCCCTGCTTTATTGTGATGGGATGGGGATGGGGGCTGTGAGTGTTGCTTTGGTAAAAATGGTTTCATGTCACAGTTGGTTGTAATTGAGAGGGTGAGAGCACATCCAAAAGCAACATTAGACAGATTGTGTTAAATATGATGTGCTATCTTCATCAAGTACGTCATCTGAAGGGTAACCAAACATGGCAACAGCTTTACTGTTGTTACATGGTCATTTACTGGGAGCCAATAAATTACACCCAGCTTGTTAAAACTGGAGTGACCTTTTCAAGGCTGAGTAGAGCACTAAGTGTATTAAACGAGCTGTGTTTCCTTATCTGGCATGACAGATGTTTGATTTTGTTGACATTTTCAGGAATGCACAAACAATTATGACTTCAATTGTTTATTCATCAGAGAAAGCAAAGCTACCTGATGGTGCTTATATACTAGAGGGTATTTCTCAATAAATCTTGCTGGGGTTGTTGGTGCCACCTAAGTTTGTCAGCATTTAAAAAGACATAAGCAATGATTTTTTTAAATTTTTTTTTTCTTTGTGGAAAGGTCATTCCTTTCTGATGGGTGATGCTTTAGGCACCAGTAATACCGCATGGAAGTGTGAGACATTTAAGAAATTACTTCCAGGCAATACAAAGAAATCAAGCATTGGCACAAAACTGCATGAAAAGGCATCTAATTTGGATACTCCTGAATTTTACTCACCAATACAAGGAGCATCCTGCTCCCTTGGGTGCTCTCTGAATGGATGGGGAGTAGCTGATGGATGTCTGACTGGGAATTCTTTCCCTTTACTTGGTTGCAGTCCAGAATTTCTAATTTTATGGCAAATATTTGAGCAAACATTTCAATTTTCTTCCACTTATAATACCTATTATAGCAACAGAGCACTGTGGAAACACTGCCTGTTGAGAAAATGAGGTAAGGGAATGATTACAGTCCTTTGGACATTTGTGTGAGACCACTTGAACTGAGCAAATAAATGAAGACTTACACAATATTTATTCAGACATTGCAGCACTATATAAATAATAATTCTGTGCAAAGACTGAAGTTTTAGGAATTAGGTTTTATGGCTAAGAACTACAGAAAAGAGGTAAATATAATGGCAAAGTTTTAGAAATAGTTTTTATTTCTTCATTCTGTGCACATTCATTCCCAGGTAACAAATATTATTTTCCAGTGGAACAGAGAGGAAAGCCAAGCACTTACATAATTATTAATTTTTACCTGTACATCATCATACATATACATAAAAAGTGGATGTAAACCAATAACTAAGAAAAGATGCATCACATAAAGCTAAATAAAATGGTGGGACAAAAAGCTGACTTTTTTTTCACACAGTTTTGTTTTTTTACCATATCTACATAAGTTTTACAGTTCATTTGATATTCAAAGGAAGTTCTTAATTGGATAGACTTTGACTATATCAGCTGCTACTTTATAGCTTCCCTGTCAAAACAAACACCACAGAATCTTTTGCTAGGACTTCTCAATTTTTTAAAAAAATATATCTGTATTCTAAGTAATGTAAATACATTTACAAGGTCTGTAAAGATTCAATACGGAAAACTTGAACTTCTGTTGTAAATGTCTACTTTGTATCACATCAGCAGTGCCATCCTTCCTGCTTTAAAACCACATTTGTTTTACAACACTTAGAGTACCATAGAGCTTTGGTTCTTTTTCCGGTTTTGGATGCTTTCTAAACTTAAAATATTTTTATGATAAAAAGAAACTGACTGTGAGAGAACATGCAGAAGATTGTGAAGGAGAGAGAAGGAGAGGTGTTTTGTGGTGGTTTTCCAGGGGTACTGCTTTAATCCACATGGTTTGAATTGCTTTGGTGAGGATGTGCCCTCAGTACCACCTGCTGAGCTATTCCACTTTTCAGAGATTGTTTGTGGCATAGGGGGGATGGTTGTGGAATTTTACTAGGGGAGAATGAGCCTAAGTTAGTGTTCTAGTAAATAAAAAATAATAATTACATACAATTGTATTTAAATATGCTTTTGATCATCTGCTGAAAGTCCAGTCTTCTCTCACACGAAGTTAGGTTGCATATGAATTTTATGGGCCTACTTCAGGGAAATGCTATAGCACTCAACACCCCATAAAAACATGGGGGTCTGAGCCCTGTCTTTGTGCTTGGTCTTGTCCTGATGCTGATGCTTGGCTTTCTGGGCTTTGCACTTCTCTTTCTTGGGGTTGCCTTATGGCAGTAAAAATAATTTGAATAAACTGAAAAGGTGACCTATCTAAAGACTTACTCGCTTAGGTTTTGCTGACCTACTTAAGATTAGAGTAGCTGGCAAATTGTTTTACACAGTTTGATTCCAGAGGTAAATTCCAATTGAACTGCTGCAGTGTTGCTTTAACTTCAAAGCAGTCTCAAACAGAGAATTAAATAAAATTTAGGTAACTTTGAAGTCACACCTTCAGCAACTTCAGTTGTACTGCAGTTAGGCTGTCAGAAGCCCACATGCTGCTTTTGGATTATGTAGTGGGCAGAGGAACTTCAGCTGTGCCTAACAATTTAAATTATGCAGGTATTTCCAGAATATCTTCCCATTTGTGCTACCACTCCAGAATATGAAGATAAAGGACTTTACTTAAGGGTTGCCAGCCTTCCCCCTGACTCCTCCAAAAAAACCCCATCCGTTCCACACTCAGCCTCATAAAGCCGGCACTAAAATATTCCCAAAAGAGCTACTAGGAGGCACTTGGAGCTCCTGCCAGTGGGTTGAGACAACAGTATGTCATGAACGGAGCTCCTGCTGTTTGGCTGAAAACAGTTCTCTGCAGTATTGGAATCAGACGACAGCACTACATCTGGGAGAAACGAACAGGAAAGAGAAGTGACAGCATGGTTTTGGAGCACAGGGATGTGCACATTTCCAGAAAACTTTTCAATTAGCTGTACCCCAAATCTGCTCTGGGCTGTCAGAAAACAAGGTCTTGGAGAAATGTGTCTTCTTTAGGGAGGCACATCTTCAGTTTTCCCTTTCAATTACCTGGATGGCTTACGAAGGCAAGCAAAAAGGATTTCTTACTCATATTAATGACCTGTATATTTATGCTTGTGTTTTCTCCCCAACAGCCCATTCAGCCTGTTTCAGGCAATAACTTTGGCTCACTAGCAAAGCCCCGTTTAAGCCCCATATCTGTGCTGACTGATTGCCTTGGTGGTTAGTAGGTTTTTCCTCTCTTGAGGAAGAGATCCTGTCTTTACAAAGCTACATTTAGTCCAGAATTATGGAGCTGTGGTTTTTTTTCTTTTTTTGCTAAACTTAGTCTAAAGAACTCTCAAGAGTTATGAATTTTAATGGTGCAAGTAAAATTTTACAAAAAAGAAACAAAGCCTCAGACCACACTCTTCCCTCTCATCTCCGTCCATCACTTGTCATAATTTTCATGTATATTTATACACATTTTCACATACATGATTTTTACACTTTTTTTTTTTTTTTAAACAGCAAGGTACATTTCCACATTTTGTTGCTGGCTGTGGCTTAGTCAGGTTCTCAGCAATACTATTTATACAGTGACATTTTTCAAAGAGCTGCATGCTCTACATAGCTAATGGAAAAAGGTGGTACAACCACAGAAAAGGACTTAATGTTATTCATGGAATACCAAAGGAGAAAATGGAACCGTGGATCACATTAATTCCAGCAAATACTATTATTTTAAACTCATTTAAATCCAAGTCAAACGAAGATTTATCTTCCCTGTGCAAGCAGAGCAAACAGGAGCTGAGCAGGCGCTCACTGTTTGCAGAAGGGGCTACCTCTGAAAAACCCACAGAGAGGGCAGGGGGCAGAGCCCACATTTACGTTTTAATTGAAACAATGATTAATTGCACCACAGAGAGTCTCACAGTCACTGTCTTTCAGTCTTGACCTGCTGTAAGCCTCTCTGTGCTACTCCAAAGTGTTTTTCCAGTAACATATATCCTAAACTTGCACCATTCTGCCTTCTTTCTCAACAGACATATTTTTGTGATAATTGAAGATATAATTATGATACTTTTACCAATAAATTACTGTTATTGTGCTCCTTTGATAAACATTCCAACTTCCAGTTAAGCAACCCAGAGACTGTTTGCCCTACCATTTTTATCCAAATGTGTATTTTCACACATTAAAATAATGATTACAAAAAGGTTCTCATTGCTGTTTGATGTACTCCACTGAGGTGGGAACAGGCAGGAATATTTTAGTAGCACTGGATATTGTATCCCGCTCTGATATCACCTATGGGTGTATTGTTTGACCTTTATATAACTTCATTTTCTTGATCGTGAAATTGAGAACAACTACTTCCTTTTTCATGAAGGCAGAGGATTTTTTTCTTCCCTTCTTTCTACTTAACAATTCTATTTAATTAAAACAAACAAACAAAACATTGATGTGACTGCACTGAACATTCAACCAAAGTAATGAATTGCAATGTATAGATGATCTTTACCTTTAAATGATAAAAATAATTTGAATGTGCTAGCCCATGCAATACTACGATTCTACTTTCATATTTTCATCCTCCAGCCCTATTTGTTCATAAACCTCTAAATTGTTTCATGTTCAGACAGAAATAAAAATCTCAGGCTAGAAAGAAACAAGAAAGTAGCAGCTCATAACTTATATTAGAAAATATTTAGAATTTTCCTCCTACTTAATTAGCAGTAAAAAGATATTAAAGCAATTTTCTTAAGTAACTCACACTCTTAATTACTGTACAGGGCAACACCTCTGTAAAGGGATCACAATTTAAAAGAAGAAAAAACTTAGTCCAGGCTTCTGTTGTACTTACATCAATTATGCAAGGGTTGCCCACAATAATTCAGAAGTGGGGCCCATCCAAACCAGCTTATCTCCAACATGGATTAATACCAGATGCTTCAAAGCACAGCTGAACAAGAATTGAACTTTCTGTTCTTTGGGGAGAAAAAAGATCAAATTCCCATTGCTTTCTGAAGAGTGGATATGAAAACGATACACTGTTCTGCTGAACAGAAATTCTAGAATAATTTGATTTGAAAAAGAATATATTCGTTTTCACCAAATGAAAACACCCCCTTCAATGTAACTGAACCCAAGCCCTTCCAGACTTGTCCCTCTGGAACAAGGAATGGTCCAGAGTAAGAAAGAAAGATCCACAAACTGAAAACATCCAAAATATTAAAGCATAAGGACATCTAATTCACATCTGCTCAGATTTAATTCAGAAGCTGCTTGAAGACTATACCTAACATAATTAAAATGGTAAGCTGTGAAGCTCTCTGGAAGCTAAACAGAGAGGTTTTGAGTTTGTGCCAAAACAGAAAACATAAAGGTGAAAATTGTAACATGAAAATTGGGAAAAAATCAGGGATCATTAATGATTTTCTTTGAAATTGGCATCTGGCAAGCAAAAAAATACAATCATTCACACAAATGTGTTATTTCCCAGAGGTCCTTTAACCACTGCCTTGTTTCCTTCATACAATTTCAGTGACAGAAGAGTACCACTTACATACCGCTTTTTGCCTGTTTTCAATTGATTTATCTTCCATCAAGTCAAGGTGTCCTAAAGGGAACCCAAAAGGCTATCTTAAAATGAATATTTCATTGGGTACCCAGACTATTATGTAGCTGAGTGTGAGGAAACATAGTGTTACATTTTTGCACAACTTAATTCTGCAGCTCATGGGCTTTAATGAATCTGATCCAACCATCTCAATACCATTAAATATCAGTTCATTCATATATATCTATAGTGACACTTCTGTCTCTAGAATCACTCAGGGCTGGGTATTTCCACACTAGTATCTGTAGTGGGAATGTGTTTAGAGAAGTCATTCCGAAAGGAGAAAAGGAGGTGAGAAAAAAAATCCAAGTTTCTCTGGCACACCTCTTCAGCAGTCAGTAAAGAAACAATGGACTAGGAGGACTTAAAACAATAGACTATAGAATGGGTAAACTACAAAAGATTAAGACTATGGTAAATTTGGGGAATAAATGAAAAAATGGCCAGTTAAATGAATAAACAAATAAATAAATACGTATGGTTGAGGAAGTGTTGGCTGAATGCAATGATCTCATAAGAACTGAGAAAAAAATGCAATCTGGAGTTGTGCCTCTGAAATTAAAACACAGTCAAACACCTGGTATTAATGACATGAGCCACATCTCTTTCAATGACAACCTGTATTTTCCACCTAGGAAACCATAATAATCCATTTCAGACTTTGCTTTATTGAGCAGTGATGAATTACAGATTGTCTAGAAGTAAAAAATGCCTTTGGGTAGAATGCAGACTGCCCCATTTTGCTTTAACAGAAAGACCAACACAGATCTATTAATGTATTTCTGCTGCAGAAGTGAAAACTTCTGAAATCCTAAGGGAAACAATTACTTAAGTCAGGCAGGGTCCTTACAGACTTGGTAACTTGAAAACTTCTGAAAACTGCCCCAGCAACTCATGTAGGGGAACAACCCAGTTCTAAAGGGACTAATTACAGCCTTGACAGCATGCAGGAATAACAGAGTTTGCCATGAATGAGAACACAAGTACTTATTTTCTAACTCACAGTGTGCAGGTGTTTTCTCAAACTAACAACTACCTATGCTCAAGGAACCTTGAAATAACTGACCGTATTAATGAAGGCTACAAAATTGTACCGCATTTCCTTTGTAAATGAAAGATTAACTAGTAAGAGCACACCATGAACACAGGTTTATCAAATAGTTTATGACTAACATGATGCATCTAGTCGACTCTCACACGAAGCAGGGCTGAAGCTGTTTCATTTTTGCATGACTTGTACTGGCACACAAAAACTGTGATTATATGGGGGAGACAGCACAGAGGAGGTTCACCTCCTCCATCCACTCAGCACACAGCCATGGAAATTATGTAAAACAGCAGCAGATGGAAGATTACAGGTACTGTGCTCACCACATCAGTGATTTATTTATCCAAGTTGGTGGCAGGGTTGGAAACAGGGTCATGATTTAGAGGCTTTTTATAACGAGTAGCCGCCCAGGACCTTTCTGCTCCTCAATGACTATGATCCATCAGTGCAACAACATTGAAAAGAGATGATTACAGTTTTAGAACACATCACAAGAGGAGAAAGTATCTAACATTTCATCCAAAAATAATTGCTTTAAGTTTAACCACCTGTGCTCCAAAATATCTTTGAAAACTACATGAGGAGATGGCATTCAGAAAGGAGGCCTTGTTTCCACCACAGTAAAGGAACTGGTTTGCCTGTCCCACAGGGTGAACCTTCAGAGGTGATGTGTACTCTTTCCAAGCACATCAGAGACTTTGGAGTAAGGGGGAACAGTCATCAGTTTAAACTCACCCATGAAAAGAGAAATGTGGCACCCAGGAGCTGTTCTGTTACAACCAGCACATTACCACTCCCACATACTTCTGCTTGAGGGGGTTGTTGAGAAACTGGCATACAGATTAGAATGGCAAGAAGACAAAATTTTATAGAACCGTTCAGTTTGCAGATCCTGATGCTTCAAGCCACATTAAATGCACTGTGCTGTAGCAGGAGGGTGTTTTTGGGGGATGGGGAGGAAAGCAAACCAGGAAAGTTCACAAGAAAGTACTAACAGAAACTCCTTCCAAACACCTCCACATCTGGAAGCATCAGTTTTGGTAACTACAGAATATTACCAATACTATTTTTCTGGTCAAAACTGTGCCCACGTCAGCCCCTGTGCCTGAAGCCTCATAAAACCTTTACAGCAGTGCCCAAGTCCCTGCTCAGACCTTGGAACAGCAGCTCTTCAGAAGTGCTGAGCATGGATGAAAAGCTACTTCCTCACTGAAGTTTCTGCAGCATGGATTATGGTGACAGGATACCCACTGCTATAAACTGCCCCAGGTAATTATTCTCAACAGTAAAAAAAGTTCAGCCCAATCTCTGTTTTGAAATGTGAATTTCGCTACCCTCTGTTTTTATACATGATGACAATTAAGTGTTTAATTTAATGGCAATACACTGCAATTTGAGGGGATTTTAAGTATACACCAGCTGTCAAAAGCACCTCAGGAGTTTCACAAAACACACAGTCCAAGGCCTTGGGGTTTAAGATTTTATTTAGAGACATCCAGCATGGGTTGCAGCTATCATTTCCCCATTGAACAATGCTGTGTAGAAGACTTCAACTCTGCAAGAAAAGGAAATTAAAGCAATTTAAGAGCCCAGTAGTAAACATATATTTTAATTAGAATTTTTGATTTATTTGAAGACTTTGCTTCAACCACTGTCTGGTTTTGCAGCTGAAGCCTTGACTTGCATGAAACCACACAGTTCTATATGCTCAACTTCAGTACAGTTCTGCTGATTTTGGTTTTCTCCTCAGTCGAGGGTAGAATAAACATCAAACTGGCAAAAGCATTACATCATTTGTTCCAATTATGAGATTCCAATGAGGACTGTTACTTCAAGAACTATCTGTGTCACTGAAGCTCCTGAAAAATGTTTCGTTTCTCAGATTACAGTACAGATTTCTCAGAATACAGTACCAGGTATTTCCAAAGAGGAATCACCACTTAAGACAAACTGAAGTGGGCTTTCAACTGGAAGTGGCATGGTTACACAGTCCGAGACATGTCTGCAGCTTGCTTTGTTACGATCATCACCAAGCACCAATTTATTTCTGTTAATGACCTTATCTTAATTGGTCAGTAACCCATGAATGATGTAGATGGTAAGATTGTTTTGATACAGGTTCAAGAAAATGTAATTTTCCCATGAGCTTTATCTGGCACATCAGAAAGCGTTTACAGCATCACAGTTTTTCATCCTGTTTGTCACATCACACGTGCCAGTGACTCCCATAGGTCACATCAGGTGCACCTCTTTATCTCCTCAGGGGAGGAAACAGACATGCAGGCAGAGAGGAGCGGCCCCTGGGGAGGCAAAGGTCACAAACCACTGAGTGCAGCAGCTCTGTGACACAGACTTCCACCTGGCTCACTGTTTCAGTTATTATTATGCAACTGCAGACCACAACACTTCAGCACCTGGACTGCAAAAGGCTGAGAATTATAAAGGTTTCTGATGAGCTCAGGCTCATTAAATTCAACTGTGCTATGAAATCCAACAAAAGTAGTTACCTAGCTAGAGTAGCTAGAGCCTGACCTCTTTACTTCTTCAAGAGCTGGTGTCTGACTATGAAGAAAGGGGCACCAAATCCACTCCCAAAGAACACACACATTGTTGCCAGCAGCCGCCACTTGTTGGCCACAGAGAATGGGAGGTTCTAGAGGAAAAAAAAAAAGAGAGTTTTACCCTTGCAATCAATTAACTCATTTCTAATCCATTTAAAAGCGCTAAAAGTCTTAGAACAAAACAAATATGCAGTTTCAAAGCATTTTCAGTATAAGGAAACACCGTATTTAGGGTAATAAATAATCTTCCAGTATCTGAAGGGTACCTGCAGGAAGTCGGAAATGGACTCTTCATAAAGATTTACAGTGACAGGACAAGAGGACACAGATTCTAACTGAAAGAAGATAGACTTCAGCTGGATACTAGAAAGCCATTGTTTGGCGTGAGGGTGGGGAGGCCCTGGCACAGGATGCCCAGAGAAGCTGGGGCTGCCCCTGGATCCCTGGCAGTGTCCAAGGCCAGGCTGGACACTGGGGCTTGGAGTAACCCGGAATGGTGGGAGGTGTCCGGCCCATTGCAAGAGATGGAATAAAACCATCTTTAAGGTCACTTCCAACACAAAACCTCCATGATTCAGCCTGCATGTGACCTTTGGAGGTCACTTCGTCCCCTCTTCTCCTCTTCCTCCAGCCCATGGTGGGGCCAGTTTGCTGCAGGTGTCATGCAATCAAATATAAAACCCCTTAGGAGACACAACCACAGCCCCGAGTGTTCTCGTAATTCGTTATCTTTACCGTGAAGAATTTCCTCGTACCAGTTACGCATGTAAAACTAAGCTTTTAGATCGAAGGCTTGAAAAAACACCAGGTACATCAGAAAGCGTTTACAGTATCATTGTTACCCCTCATACTGCAATGCTCATCATCTGTACCACCGCAGGGAAGCGCGCTGGGGTCCGTCACCACACGATGTGCGCTGCTGTGGCTGCAGCGGCATCACCGCGCCACCCCAAAGCGCACACACCACCAGCCAGGCACACGACAGCCATCAATCCCCACCATCACCCTCCCCGCGACCTTCAGCGGGCCAGGACGCTGCTGCCCACCTTCCCGGGTCCCTCCTCATAGTGGCTGCGGCGGATGGCGGAGGTAGCGAAGCGGCGGACACCAGAGGACAACATGATAGGGACAAGAGACAGCGGCCACTCGTCCGCCCTGCGCGACCTTCCCGACGGTGGCACGGCTGACGGGAGCCGGAACCGGAACTGGAACCGGTAAGGAGGAAGGGTGTTGGGGGGGGGCATGACGGGAATTGTAGTTCCTTGCGATCACGTGGGGCCAAACGGCGGACTGCGGTTGGTCGAGCTCCGCGCGCTCGCCGGGGTTGAGAGGGTCCCGCTCTTCCCGCCGCCATTTGGTGGCGGCTGAGGGGCGGCGGCAAATGGAGGGAGAGGGGCTGGGGTGGCCGAGGCGTCCGACGCTTAACTACATCTCGCGAGCTGCACAGGAGCACTTTTAATGTAGAGCTTAGGAATCCCACTAAATGGATGAAAAGTACATTAACAGAATGGTTCATGTTGGAAAGGACCTTAAAGCTCATCTGGTTGTATACTCCCCGCCCCCTACGGGCAGGGACACCTTCCACTATCCCAGGCTGCTCCAAGCCCTGTCCAAGCCTGGCTTTAGACACCTCCACGGGCAGCCACAGCTTCTCTGGGCACCCTGTGCCAGGGCCTCCCCACCCTCACAGCCAGGAATTCCTTCCCAATATTCCATCTAACCCTGCCCTCTCCTAGTCTAAATCCATTTCCCCTTTTCCTGTCACTCCAAGCTCTTTTTTTTTTTTTAAAGGGTTCCTGTCTATCATGATGGATGGTCGTGATTTGTACATGATTTATTTATACGGTGTCACTATCTTTAGTGATTATATTGTGGCCTATTTAAACTTGAAAGAAACTTCGTCAATGTGAAGGGAAAGAAAACCCCCCAGCACCTTTCACGTTTGCCAAAGGAATAACAAAGTTATTTGCAGTATTGGTGGGATCCATCCGTTTTCTTACATGGATTGTTTTGAAGACAAACTTTCTTTTCAGGAAAAGAAGTTTGATACTGCCATCTCAGTGTTGCAAGGAAGCAAAAAAATTTTAATAGCCTTTCTGCATATTATATATTGTTAAAGCATAGAAAACTAGGATGTTTATGCTCACCAAACGAATACTTGAATAAAAACAGGTTGAAATGACTTTGAGAAGTGAGGCTTAATTACATTAGTTGGTGGTCCTTGACCGTTAACAGGTGGTATAGAATCCTAGGACACCTTTTGTCATTACTTGTGGATCTAGTTGTGATTTCTTTAGCTAGTTGTTTTTCAGTTTTTTTTTTTTCCTTTGTTTAAATAGAGTTTTATTGTTAATTGTCAGAGATTGCAGTACTTTCCCCCCCCCTCCATTTGCTAATTCCATTTGCTCATCTGTTGAAAGATGCTTTCCTGTTGATAAATTCCATTGCTGTTCAGGCAGCCAGGCCTCCCCCCAGCTCTCTTACTCAAGCATTTTCTAACTGGAATTAATGGCACGATAGTGCTCTGCAATCTGCTTTATCATCTTAATAACAAATGTTCTTATTTTAATGTAGCTCTTCTCATCCTGTAGTGGATGATAGTGTTGCTGCAGAGGAGGTGCTGAAGGCATAAAGATTCCTGTTATACAGTTGCATTAGCAACAGCAGTTTAATCCTTGATGCTCTGCAGATGTTTTCTCTGTAGACAGAAGTGCGGATCTCTAGGTAAATATGCTTAGACAGTGGTCGATACCTAGAGCTGTTTTACAGCTGGAGAAATCGAGCTGAACATTCAAATCTGTTGTCCTTCAAAGCATAAACTGCTACAAAGTAAGTGCTCACCAGCCCTAAAGGGCTGTGGACTGGGAGAGTATGAGACTCTGATGGCATTGATTGAAATTTTGGCAAAGAAATGAAAGATAGTATCTTCAAAATTGTTAGAAATATGTTGTACTTTAATTATGATGAGGATAATCAGGTAGCAGGGCAGATTTTTACAGGAGATGCCAAGTGCTCTACTGTATGCCTTTATAAAAAGGCAGTCTAACTCAGACACGAACTGTGGGAATTACAGCATTAATTACTGGGTAAAATTCCGTGGCCTGTGCCGTGCATGGGATCAGAATGGGTGATTATGCTGATACCTTCCAGCTTTTAAATTTATGAATCTTTGAACTTAGGCTGCTGTTCGTATACATCTTTTTATGTCTATTGTTTTTTCCTCCTTTAAAAAAATACTATTTTTCGCCAGGTTATCTTTTTCGTCTTCTATAATATGTTACATTTTGCTGCTGTGAATATGACTTGGTGATGAGTTCTTTCAGGTGCTGCTTTCTTATTCACTTTTCCCCACAAAGCGTGTTTCTTGTCTTGATCCAGATGCCAAAAAATACAAATAAGAAAAAACCACAGATAGCTAAAGAAAGTAATGCACAGGATCTATCTTTTATGATCTTGATGGAAGGAAGAAGCATAGAAAGCTTGATGTATGTTTTACAAAATACACAGGGCTATACTTTGGGGGTTGAGACTGCCAATCTCTGAGATACAGTGAGACAACCAAGATAAAAGCCATACTGGCTTTTAAAATCCTCTTTTATGAGTAAGTAAACAGCTGTTTTTAAATGCTGAAATTATGTATGATCAAGTTCAGATGTGTGTACTTCACTAAAGCTTTTTAATAGCATAAATTCCTTAAACTGTTTTGCTAGTGTCACGGACAGAGGGCTCAGGAGACAGAACAACTGTCATTGGTGACACAAAAACATTGTTTTTCTACAGATATTATCCTCTGTTTTTGTTGACACAATAAATTATTTTGTCTGCATTCAACTTAGGAATTAACCTCCTTTCAGTCATAAGGTCAGATATTTACCACAAGATTAAGCAGTTAAATGCTAAGTAATGAAAGGGAAGGGGTGAGTCAAAGCTGGGAGAGACATTATATAATGAATATTAATTATATGTTTTTTAGCAAAACTATGGGTTAACAAAAATATCTCTGATAGAGTAATTTGTCAGTCAGTCTAATTTCACAATTGTAGAAGTATGTCTTTCATAAGGATAATTAACTTGCCTCATTTGTGATAATTGTTTTTCTTCCATAAAGTAGGTGTTCTGAAATATAAAAGTATCTTTAAAATGTAAAATAAACAATAATATTAAAAATAATGTGGGGATTTTCAACTGCAGAAAGAGGTGTTGGTATGTGAAGCATTTGTATTTACCACAATGAAAAGCTGAAAACCTGGACTTGAAATTGTGGTGGTTTCAGTTGAACTGGGCTGAAGCACCAATTAAGTGTAGTGGTTTTGGTTTGCCAATCCAAGTTGAACAGCCAACACACCAATTAGCTGTTCAAAAGCAAGAGAGCCTTTCCTAGGGCTTGCTTGTCTTTAAATGTGATTTCTCAGAGGCGTATTCAGCTCTCTTCAGTGGTTTCACACGGTGTCAGTATTCAAAGCTAGCCAGCTGATTGGTTCTGTCTGGTCCAAAGGACACTGCCAAGGTCCTTACAGGGAATCGCTTCTGTAGCTGGTGGATTTTTCCTTAACTGAAAGCCAAACTCTATTAAACCATGATAGAGAGACAGATAATATTAGTTTAAAGAGTTATTACTAGGAGATGCTTACCTTGATTTCAGAGAGCCCACATTTGTCTCAGGCAAGTGAGGTAGAGTAGTAAAAGGAATTGTCCTTTGGAAGCAGTTACAGATTTGTTGCAGACATTGATAGGAACAGGATGCCCATGGAAAGAGGCTGTTAGGAGAAGTAGCATAGTTTATTTTTCCATTATAGCTGTTAAAACCAGTCAAGCTTCCAAATGCGCAAGCCTTCCTTAAGGTGTGAAACAGAGTGGAGTTACTTTAAAATGCAAATATGCACTGAAAATAATTTTCTCAAGGCACAGTTCAAAGGACACTTTTTTCCCCTAGCTGTTCTTTGGACTATATAGTGGCACATAGGCTTAACTGGCTGTCTTGGGTTATGTAACCAAAACTAAAGTGTATTCTATTTCATCTGTTGAAAGCCATTGGGGAAATGTTTTTTGGTTTTTTTTTTCTTTATCTCTTGTAACTCCAGGGGAGAGGGGGGCAGATGCCTTGTGATAATGGGACAGCCATTAAAACCAGGTGGGGCAGTGTTTCTTATCTCTTTCACCACCTGTCCATCCTCCAGCAGGTATCTTCTGATGGTAGGCCATTAAGGCTCACCAATGACATGACACATTACATCATCCCATTGTGAGAGGCTCCACCCAGTATGAGGGGAGCCTACTGTTCCTACCTGGATAAAAACTGAGACTCAGGAACAGCAGGCATCCGTTTTTTTCCATTGGAACTCCAGAGGAGGACTGGACCCATCTCGCCACCACTATATTTTCAGCAGGATCATCTACTCCACAGAACCACATCAGTTACTCCAGGAGGATTTATTTGGACTGCTTCCAACACCCTGAGCAAGAGGGTTTCAGGTCATATCCCTGACCCTGTCAGGGTTTTCCAGGACTTTTGTTTGCTAGCTTGCTTGGGTTTTGTTTTGTTTTTTTCTTTTGTACTACTACATTTGGGTTTTTTAAATATTCCTAGTAAAGGTCTGCTATTCCTATTCCCAAATCTTAGCTGAAAATCCTTAATTGCAAAATTATGATTATTTGGAGGGAAGGGGGTCAACATTCTCCATCCCAAGGGAAACTCTAACTTTCCCTGGCAGACAGCTGTCTTTCTAAACAAAGACACTGGCCCATAGAAAGGTGGAAATGGATGCATAGAATTAGTGCTTTTCTTGGCAGCAACATCAGTTTATGTTGGCAGAAAGAGCTTGTCCAACTACAGCTTTACTGCAAATATATATATATTATTTTGGAATTAGGACCATGTGAGACAAATCAAACTCTTTCCCAAGCCTCAGATGCTGCTAATGCCTAGTGCATTTATTAATTGTATTTCCCAGGATCATTTGTGATGATATTCAAGGTAAGGTGGTAGGTGTTAAAATACTACTTAAGATTTCAGTGTGTTGTGATATATTGTAAACAAAAGAATAAAGTAATTGGAAGTTTTGTTTTGTACTATAATATCTTTATGTGCAGTCATCTTCCTGACAATCTACAGTCTTTTTGTCAGCCACCGCTTCACAAATTCTTTAAGACTGTATAATTAACATTTTTAACCTTTTAGAGTTAACATGCTAACATAAGAGTTAACATATGCAGCTCAAGTTACTGCTCTCAACCTGAATTAAGATACTATTATTTTTGCATCTGTTTGAAACCCAAAAGTGGGCCTTTGCATCCGAATTTCCTCTGTTAACTCTGGTTGTATCATTTGGTTTGCCACTAGGATTTTAGGGGGAAGTAACACAGTACCTGTGTAATTCATACTTTTAAGCCATCATGAATATAAAAGTGCTGTAGGGACTTTTTTGCTGTGTCTCTGCTTATTAGTGTAATTTTAGTAAAAACTACAGGTAGTATGAAAAGTTGAGCACATATTTATAGATTGAGTGTTACTCATGAAAGCAGCTGAGGTGGATGTGCATAGTGACAAAATCACAATTTTGGCAATATACCTAGATAAATTTATTTTCACATTATTTAAAATAGTTCAAAAATTGCCCCTTCATGTAAAGGATTTCTTATGGAAGCAGAGTCTCATTTTTATGTACTATCAGTATTTCAGCAGCTGAAATAAGTGTCTAACAATAATATTTTACTCTGACAGAATTACTTTTTTATTAGTCTTTTGCAGCATTAATTAAACCTCCCAAAAGACTGTTTAAAATACCTAAGGGAAGGTTGGTTACACAGAACCTATTCTAGAGGCTTCACAAAGATACAGCACTTGCACAGTAAGAGCCACTTTGCATTATTTATTTTGTCTTCGTGTCTTTCTCTAAAATGCAGTATGTATAGCTCTGTATTTTTATCATAGGCACCAAGACAGCTGGTTTGCAGTTATAGCAAGCAGCGCTATAATTACTTGCGTTTTGCACTATTTCATTGTTCAAGCCATTGCTTGGTTGCTAAAGTTTGTGCTTGAAGGAGATCTTTTGTGTGTAAGAATATCCTAGCTCTGAAATCACCATTTTTCCTTGGAGGCGCAATACTCACTTTGCTTGGTGGTAAAAGCAAAAAATGCCCTTAATTTTTCTGCCCTATTTGTGCTTATTTGTTCTATATTCTAAAAGAGGATTTTAAAAATCTGCTTATTGGTTTTTCCATCAAGAGAACAGTACATGTTTCAAAATATGCATGGGAGTAAGAAGAGCCCTCAAAATACACTTATTCTAATATATATGTGATACATATGATTCACATAATTTTCACAGCGTTTTATGTCTTTTTTGTTCTGTACAATTCTTTATTCATGCACAAAACTTTTTAATATATTCCTGTATTATTTGTAAAACCTTTTATTTATAAAATCTTCCACTGATGCCTTGTTTCTAGCTGTTCACAGTGATACATATTGTCACCCTGACTGAGGTAGGTGAAAGACTTGCATGTGTCTTAAAAAAAAAAAAAAAAAGAGTTTAAGAAAAAAAAAACCCAGATTGGTTGTTTTGTCCCTTAATCTTGGAAAGAAATGCTGAGGGGTAGAGCTCCATTTAATAAAATCAGTGTTATCAACAAGGTATTAGTTGTTTCCAAAGCCATGGTAGATGTGAATGTTTCCCAGAGAAATGTATTCTTTACAGTAGGCTAAAATTTGTGACATATTGGGCTAACCCATAAATGCTGCCAAGTTTTGAAGGAGGTGTTTAAGCTACCCAGGTTTTAGGATTTTTTAATGAGTTAATAGACCAAATTACACTCAAACTACCAAGTCAAGTAGTTGACGTACAATGAATTGGAAAGGGCTTTTTTCTGTAGACAACATGTCCAACTGTGTATATGGTAAAGTGGTATGTTAAGATACCAAGTTTCTGTAATTTCCATGAAAAGGGGTGACCAAACATAAGAACCAAAAACTGAGGCGCATTTGCCAAGTATAGTAAATGTTTGTCTTCTTCAGTCATTGCAGGCATGCTCTGGGTGATTCCCAGTGCTGAGGGTTTCTGTGAGACAATGTCAAAAGAAATACAGCAGTTAGAGAAAGATAAAGGTGGAGGGAGGAATGCTTCTCTATTAGGTACTTTTTATGCAAAAAAATCACTTTTAACTATTGTAGATCAATTTGTGTTCCTCTATAACTTATTGTAACAATGTAATTATACCTCTGTTTACTATTGTTTAAGTACTTTCACAGGACTTTCTGGACTGATGTTTCCAGCAACTTCTTGTTTGCCATAAGCAAGAGCTCTCTTTCTAATTATTTTCTCTTTCTAATTGCTTTCTCTTTCTAATTATGGCAGATGGTTTAACTGCTAAGCAAGTGTTGCCCTAATTTTTCTTATTTATATGTTGTTAGACTATAAATTCACTTTTGACAACTGCTTTTAACTAAGCCTTTTACAACAAGCATGCCTGGCAGTGTGGTTACTGCTGACTTACCACAATGAAAGAACAGTAACTGATTTTACAATCCATTCTCAGGTACCATACACAGACATACCAGTGTTGACAAGAGGTGAAATTGTGTAATTTCAATTTTGACATCAGTGAGAATATAAAAATGATTTATTATAGTTCCCAGAGCTCAAAGCTGGAGTTTCTGAAGTTGCTGAAAGTACCTGAAAGGTGCACTAGTTCATGGGACCTGATGAGATGTACCCACAGGTCCTGTGGGAACTGGGTAATATTTCACCGTTCTGCAAATACATTGGTATACATGACAAGAAACTATGCACGTTTCTTACGATATTTTGATTCATTAGTAACATTCCAGTTCTGTCTAGCTATTTTATTTACACGTGAACCTGTCACATCTTAGTTTTTCAGAATGTCTTTGTAATATGCTGGTGAAATTGAGCGTGTCAACTATCAGTGATCATTATAATGAAATATTAACTGTTTGAAATGTTGAATGTGAAGTCCACTGGTGGCCTCTGTTTTTTGTTCATTGTGCATCAACATCATCACCTTTGTTTATGAGGTCAACAAAGAGCTAATGTCTGCCAAAGCACAGACACTTTTCGTGTCAGAACTGGGTGCTTGGTCAGCAGTCAGGCATGCTGAAAGTGCAGTAAATATTTTGTCTTGGACTTGGTTATGTATTTTCTATGTAATTCAGGTTGTACTGACTCATTCACTTTAAATATGAACTTCATTTTAAATGAACTTAAAATGAAGTGACAGTGATGAGGACTCACATAATCTTCATTATAAGCACCAGCAAGGTCACTCTGCTAGACAGTCTGGGATCAAGTTTTACCAGTTAAATGAACAGGAGGAAATATTTTACTGATAAACTTCTCGTAATGGAATAACCAGAAGGTTTATTTTCTAGAGTGGCATTCTCAAAATGTTTGCAGTTACTGCCTTACCATAGGTTCCTAAGTATCCAAAACAAAGCTTGTGCTGAACTTCAAACTGTACTGAGAGTTGAGTAACCACTATTTTTCCAAGTGGGATTCTCAAGTTAGTATTTTGCCACATTGTTTGGCAGTGGGTCTGCTTCTGTGACATAACCAAATATTTTCGTGGAACATAAGTTGGATATTGATAGTGCTCTGGTTCCTGTGCTGGAATATTCTGCGTGTGTGTTCTTTTCCACCTAAAACTGGATGTCTTTTTACAAACCAATAATGTTTGTTTGGTCCACTCTGAGGCACCATGAGAGAGTTTCCTGCTGTATCAGATTTATGTGCCAAGGTTTTGGTAGTGGAGGGCTTCAGGATAAGGTCCTGAAATAGCCAGCCTGTGTTAGGAAAATTTACATTTGCCCTCCTTGTCTTGGAAATCATAAACTTGAGTCTCCCAGCACTCCTTTTGGTTCCTCTCAAGTCACCTAATTCTAAAATCCTTATTCAGGGCTTTACTTGAACATTTTTAAAAATCTTTTTTTATCAGCTTAATATTTGTTCTAGAGATTAAAAAAATCTTAAATGTCTGAAGAAACACACTCTGGAATTCGTATTAGGTGGACTTACTGTCATCTTTAATCCTCTGTGGCTCCAAGCTTTATCAGATGTTTGATGTATTTATCAAATACTTTGAACAATTTCTTTTGCTCAAAAGGTTGTCTTTTTTCATGTCTCATCTTTGTCTTGTTCTATGTCATGAAGAGATGTGTGCAAAACTTTCCCTGAAGAATTTGATCACTTCAGCAGTTTGTCACTGGGACTCAGCCCTCTCCTTTAAAACAGCTAATTTTATAAATGGCAATTCAATATATTTTATAAAAGGAAATCATTATCAACTAGACATGGGGATAGCAGTGGAATTTTTTTTTCCTGTACATACTCAATTGCTTCACGAAATTTCATTTCACAGTTGGAAACAGAGTTGTATGATACTGCCCATTTTTACTTTGACTATTCAAGTGTATAAATATCTAACTTTGCAAGAATATCATCCAGCTCAAGGGTGTCCTGTTGTTGTAGAGCAAGTGGTTCTTGTCTTTGAAAATAACCAGGCTGAAGTAATGGAAATGGGAAACAGAAAAATGTCATTTGCCTAAATATACCCAGGTTGAATCAAGTGTTATTTACTGCTTGTCTTAATTAGAAATTAAGATTCTGAATTGCCAAATCTTATTTGAAATTACACAAACTGAGCAGATTGATGGCCCATTTTACGTATTTGTTTCCTACTGTTCTGGTCGCACATAGCACAGGTAAATCCAGTAAATGTGTTCCCTTATGGCTCCAGAGAGTGGTGAGAAGGGCCTGGGCAGCTGGGGCATGAATTTCTGTGGGGGATGATGCTTTTGTTTTGTAAGGACAAGCACTTTACTGAGTACCTGTTGCTGAGTCTTGCTTGAAACTGCATGTAGAACTTCATATGAAACAGTTTTTCAGATAAATAGGCAGCATGGGTGGAAATGTTCCTGAAGCACTGTGAGTGAGAATTCAGGGACAGGCTGTAGAAATATGGAGCAGATAACACGAAGTTTCTCCAAGAAACTCAGTTCTCCCACAGCTTTTACTTACATGCATAATATCAGGCATCAACTTCTCATACAAAATTCTTATCACTGATAGCACTTTCTCCTAGATTGTCTAAAGTGTGAGAATCACACATGTAGGACAAGAACACTGAAGCTTCTTGTCTCTTTAGACTGAGGATGCGTGCCACAACTTTATCCCAGTTCTTGCCTCTGCGCAGTACTTCTGGGATTTCTTTATTTTGGAAAATACTTGCAAGTCATACCACAAGAGCCAAAAGTTGTTCTGATATTTATTCTCTTTCCCCAAATCTGAAGTCTCTTTCTAGGCCTTGGCAGATCCCTTGAGGCCTTTTAATCTGTTGATGTCTTACAGGATTGCCTTAAACTGCAATTCCATCTCTTGAGTATTTGATGCATGGACAGTGACTTGGAGGGAAGCAGAGGGCTGGGGCTGGAAGAAAATATGTCAAGAAAGGGTATTTGGGAAAAGGTAGATGAGGAAAGGATCACTGAAAAAAGATACAGGGGATTGGATGACATATCCATAATATAACAGCATCTGCCTTATATTCTGTGCTACCATTCCCTCATAGGTTCAGCAAGGCTCTTTGGGTTACAAATACATGATACTGGATGGTGCTGCAGTATGTGCTGAAGTGCATCCCAAACTAGGATTGGCTTTATAAATGAGCCCATGTTTTCATCTGATGCATCTGATTTGGTGTCTTCATAAAAGCAAAGCAGTAACATATCATTCTGTCATCACAGTGTCCAAAGGGCATGTGAATGTTATAAGGAAATAGCTGTTAAATCTCTTGGAATTAGAAGTGACAATATAATAAACACTTCCAGTTTGTATTTACTGTGCCTTATGTGATGTTTATTCTTTTGCCTCCTACTGAGACTATTATATTTGTTGAGAGGATACATATGTTTTCACATCTGTCATTCTCCTCTTTCAGTAAAATATTCAAGCTGCAAGTTGTCCTGAATGTTGTGCAGAGGCATAATAATGTTGGTGATGTGATACATCATATATAAAATATGTCAATATCATACATGTGATGATGACAATGTGTACTTAAGATAGTTTTTAGTTCTTAATTGTTTTTTTTTTTGACAGAATATTTTTGTGCATGTCATTGTTCTCTTGAAATCTCATTTTGTTAACTGTTCTTAACAACCCTAGCATTCTCTGCAATTCTACCTCCCTAATTTACTTTATGAATTTGTGAAGACATCTTATCACAATTTAGCTTTTTGTTTTTTCAGAAGCTGTAGCCAAGATTACACAATTGTCCTTTGAGAGCTAGGCTTGGCTTCAAATCAGCTGATCACCAAAGAAGATTGCATTGCCTTGTACTTTAAAGGAGATTTTAAATCACTTGCTCAGGAGTCCCACAGTGGCTTCAGCCTTAGGAGGCTTTCCTTGAGAATCATGTTCATTCCACATGAAGTTAAAATAAGGGACATTTTCCAGCTTGAGCTTGAATTTATGGGAAGCAAAGAAAGATGATTTGCGAAGACAAAGTCCAAATCTGAACATAACCTGTGATTTAGATCTGAAGGGGTCAGCAGGTCTTGTCTATATAATTTATTCTCTTTCATTGACAAGGAGAATGATCTTACTGCTTTTCTTGGTCTTGTGCCTGTAGCTATGTGGTCTTTGGAAGAAAGTCTTGTCAAAATCGGTGTGGAAGAGATTATCCAGCATTTGTCCACAGAAATTCTAAAGAAAATATGGGTGTAGGGAGGGTTATGCTGCTGTTGCATATGTTGCTGTTGCGTGACTTTTTATGTTACTCCTAATATGTATTAGTCCTTCCTCTAAGCAAAAATTGCTCTCAACAATGTATTTTAGTGGTTCTCTTTTCTAGAGAAATTGTAAATGATTAAATTTAAAAATCCCATGACAATTTCTCTAAGCAGTGTGTCAGGGTTACTGGCTATTTCTGTTTGTGTACAGACATTTTATAACCTTAATTTGACTGAGGAGACTAAAATGAGAGGCTATCAGAATAAAGTGAATTTTTCTTGTTTTTAGTCATCGGATCTGCTTCCAGAGGAGGAGAAAAGTCAATCCTTTATCTGAGTGCATGCCAAGAGAGATCGTACAGGTCATACTTGGAATGATGCAAGGGCTCATGATCAGTGTTTTTGATGGTCGTGATAGTCTGATAGCAAAGCTATGTCCTGGTTATTCAGTGTAAGTACCTTAACTTTAGGACTTCTAAAGGGACAGGAAATTTGTAAGGAAGGCCACATGAGATAATATTGACATGAGACTTGTGCTTACCACAAGTTCTGCTGTGGGTGACATGAGCTGTCACTACAGTGGCACAGTAAGTGAATGAAGACATAAGTAATGAATAAAAACCCTTCTTCTTAACACAGAATATTTTGTTTTTATAGTCTTTTTGTCTCTGAATATTGTGCTACAGGAAAATGTGATGAGTACTGAGAAGTGTAGAGTCCTTATGTAATGTTGTATATAGACCTCATAGAACTAATCTAAAACTTACAAATACCACAAACCTTCAAAATAGCAATTTTACATTGATTTCACTGGGACCAGTGAAATCAGTGCTCTGAAATTTGACTATCAGTCAGTTCATGACTATAGATTCTCCTTGGTAGCTTCAGGGCAATGTCTGATACTTCTTTAATTTGCCCTGGAAATGATATCCTTTATTTATTGATATATATTTATAGATATATTGGAATAAACCTGACCAAGTCAGAAATAACCTGTAGAGGTTGGTTTTGGTTTTTTTTCCTAAGCTTGCAGTGTGTGAGGAAGCTGGTCACTGGTAAGTGCAGTTTTAAATTTTTTACTGCTCTGTGAGTTTGCTCCCTGCTGCAGAATGCATTTTCCCCTTACCCCGTGGCAAAAGGATTAGGTTGGTTTCCTGCTTCTGATCCTGGTGTGGAGCCTGTCTCACTTGCTTCAGCCTCAGTATGGTGCTAGTAGGGTGGTTGTCCACATCTGCCTGGAGTGGTTAGGGGCATGGGAATGGTATTAAAACAATCCAAAAGATAGATCAGGAAGCATGAGAAAGCAGAAGGAACATCTTATATGTATGTGTGAGGGAATGATAAATTAGGTGTTGTTGGGTGTGTATATAAACATGTATCGATACTGTACATATACACACACTGTGTTTGGATACAGCTATAAAAACATAAGCAGCTGGGAAAGCAACTTGGATATTTCCTGTCAGAATCTTTCTTTGTATGAAGGTATTCCTTTGCTGAAACTGAAGCTAGAGAAATTCCCTGGGAAAATGTTTTAAATATCTCACCCAAGCTTTCCCACTGGTATTTATATATCGCTTGCAACGAAATCATGCATCAATGTTTTAGAGAGCAGAGAATCACAAAATCCATGACTTCATGCCCTCTGCCCTCTTCTTACCTTTATAGGGAAAAAATGAAAGATGAATGTTACATGACAGGACTTCCTTTAGTTTGGCTGAGTTCTGTTTTCCTTCAAGATGACTTATTTTTAAGGCCTGTAAAAATGTCTCTGCTTCACAGCCATGACAACCAGAAGAGAACAGACTTTCACCAGGACCTTCAGTACCTCCAGGGCAAGTACAGAGATCCTGTGGAACATCCCGTGGGTCATGGCAGCTTATGGCAGAGCATTTTGAGAGTTGTTCTTCTGCTGTGAAGTAGCAATACATGTATTACAACACCAAGATTCTCAGTTTCATTTTTGTTTATTTGGAGTTTTGTTGTACTGGTTGTTTTTGTTTATTTGTTAATTTTTGTGGCTTGTTTTTTTAATCAAACACCAAAACTATAGGGATTGTGCAAATAGTTTAAAGAGAAACATCTTATACAATGGTATGTTTCTCTTAAAAATACATGGCTTTGTCTTTCCACAAAAGATAGGCAGTGTGATTGTTTTATGTCCACAAAATGCTTATATCCTATTTTCTTACCCCTGAAAAGATATGAGGCATTTATTTCATTATGAGTTTGAATTCTCATTCTAGACATGAGCAGTGGTTACATGGCTTATCTTTAGTCAGCACTGTTTTCAGTAGATTTTACTCCTAAACCAACTGCAAATAGGAATAAATTAGTAAGAATGCAATTTGTGAGGTTGGCCTTAACATAGTAATGCCTTTTAACATGTGAAGGAATTGGTATGTGGTCTGTGCAGCAGCAGCAGAAAGCCTCAGCTCCTGTCACTATCATCTGGAGCAGGGAATAGAAATGAGCTTTAGGAGAGGTAAAGAGGGAAGTGAGGAATGAATGAGGGGAATGTTAAAATATTTAAATAGTAGGTGTCAGCTACCTGTGTTGGACTGGAACCAGTTAGGAGATGCTGGCACAAGAGGGATGCTGTAAAGTAGGTGATCATAACGAGAAAATAGGGGAGGTGATCTCCAGCTGCTGCAGCAGCAGACCGAGAAAATCCATGCTGAAGGACCTCTGAAGGTCACCAATCCATCAAGACCCAACTAGCTTATAAATAGTGCTATCATTTCTATTGTGTGTGCAAATGTTCAAAATGTCAATTACTACAATGAGCACTCAATTTATTTGTGCAAACTGATACAATAGGGAATATCCAGTTACTATAATAGTTTCATTCAGCTATCTAATGTAAAGAAATCTTTCCACTCAAGATAGTAGTTGGAATAGGCACTTTCTCATACAGTGACAGAACAATAATATTAAGTGCTGTAAGAAAGGCTTTCTTAGGTGAAATGTAATTTGAATTGTAGTAGTTGTAGGTTTCCTTTAAATATTTTAGTACCTAATAAATATTCCAGCAACAATGTAGATGAATTTTAACAGAGTGCCTTGCTAGTACTACTCATGCTAATTTGCAAGATTTATGGCAATTACCATTCCTGAAAGCTAAAAAATAGTGAGTTATTTCATGAACACATAAAACAAGGCCTTTGAAAACATTTAACAGGACTCCTAAAATGAAATATTTGGCTCAGATATAATTTGGGATGGGTACAAAATTAAAGTGCACTGTCATTCCTGACATTCATAAAAATAAATTACTGTGTATTGTTTCCTTCTCTTTATTTCTGAATACAGATCAGTATGAAAGAAACTAGATACTGTCTTTCTCTTCTTTCTGAAGGTGATGGGAGTTTGCTGCATGCATGTCCAAGTAGACAATTAATCCAGAATCCCAGGAAGCCTCTTTCATAAGTGTATGTTTGGAAAACCAGGAAGAGTAATCTCTTAAGAAACTGGAACTTTTTGTAAAAAAAGTATTAAGACATTTAAGTAATTTTTTTTGCTTTTTTCTGTTCATTCATTCGGCTATTGAATCTGCAGCTATTCCAGCAGTATCGTACATGTAGACAGTTTTTCTTTTAAAGGGGAGGCAGAGGGATAGCACCATGGGACAGAGTTCAGGGTGTCTCAGTTCAGAGTCAAAAACTAGGTTGTAGTGAAATCAGTGAGAGAAAAAAAAATCTGCCAGTTACTGAGAAAGGTCTTAATTACCATCAATATTTGTCTAGGAGTTCCTTTGGGGGATTTAAGTAAAATAATTTGTGTGTGTACTTCCCTCCCTCTGATGCTTATTCTCCTGCTGAGTTTATGTGTATACCTATACATGCCTTTTCACATCATATGGTACTGGGTAAATATTGCTTTTTTTCCCATCTCACTTAGGGATCTTTTACTGACCACTGTAAGAATCTGATTCATAATATTTTTCTTTTATTGTAAAGCTATGTTTTTAAATTTGATATTAAGGTGCTGACATTCTGTACTACCATACAAATTGTTCTCTGAAAATGGTGCCCTATAGAAACATTTTGAAGATCAGCAGGGAAAAAATCTTGATAGTGCTTCCTGAGCTGGAAGCTTGTAGGTAAATAAATTTGTATCTTTAGACGATATGGAAGAGCTCTCTAAACTACTCCCAATATAAATCTATATAAGTTGAGTTCTCTGCTAGTGTCATAGTCCTTGCTGAAATTAGGTTTGTGGTTTTCCACATCCAAAATGTTCTTTAATCATTTTAAGTTCAGATAGAGAATTAAAAATACAAACTATAGTAGCCTAGTTCCCCACAATTAAAAAGGAGGAAACAGATGAAAAGTGACAGTGTGGATTAAGTCATACACACATACATGATACAGTGTCTGATAGGTAGCTGTACTTGTGCAAATGTAAGGATAAAAGTGATAAAATTTATCTCAGCCACTGACTGTGGCCATGGGAATAGTTTAATTCTATAGTTTAGCCACTTTCTTCTTCAGGTGTTCAAGAAATATGTTTTGAGCTGCAAAGGAACTATTTCACACCATGTAAGAAAATAAATTGCATGTATTTTTTAAAATCAGGTCTTTTAAATAAGAATATACTGATAAATATATAGAAACTGCAACTGGTAAATAAATAAAATGTTCAACAATCCAAAGCACAAATCCAGGCTGAGTAGAGGAGGGATAAGCAGCCCTTGAGGAGCCCTGGGGTGTTGTGGGGCAGGGCTGGGACCCCAAAGCCCCTGTGCTGGGCTGAGCCCCAGCGTGGGCAGCAGGGGAGGGGGGATTCTGCCCTCGGCCCCCTCAGCTGAGACCCCACCTGCAGAGCTGCCCCAGCCCTGGGGCCCAGCACAGGAAGGAGCTGGAGCTGCTGGAGCCAGGCCAGAGGAGGCTCCAGGAGGAGCAGAGGGATGGAGCAGCTCTGCTGGGAGGAAAGGCTGGCACAGCTGCCATTGTTCAGCCTGGACAGCAGAAGCTTTGGGCTGACCTCACTGTGGCCTTGCAGTGCGTGAAGGAGCTGCAGCAAAGATGGAGAGAGACAATTGCCAAGGGCTGCAGGGACAGGACACAGGGCATGGCTTCCCAGTGCCAGAGGGCAGGGCTGGATGGGATCTTGGGAAGGAATTGTTCCCTGGGAGGGTGGGGAGGCCGTGGCACAGGGTGCCCAGAGAAGCTGGGGCTGCCCCTGGATCCCTGGCAGTGTCCAAGGCCAGGCTGGACATTGGGGCTTGGAGCAGCCTGGACAGTGGAAGGTGTCCCTGTCCATGGCAGGGGGTGGCACTGGATGGGCTTTTGGGTCCCTTCCAACCCAAACTATTCTGTGATTTTATGAAATTATCTTAATACACTCCTAGGTATTTCTGAACTTGATGATTTTCTCCAGAATTCTGCTTTCACAAATAGGTGATAGTACATGTCACTTATACATAAATTGATAGAAAGCAGATAGATACTCCTTCCTTTGGCTTGAAAATAGAGGTTGATTTTTCTAAGAAAAATTGAAGTTTAGAGACTATTTCAGTTTTTATTCTTTAGCTGTTCTACTTGCAAACAATCATAAATTGTAAGCTGTTTTGATTGTTGCCTCATGAGCATGTACTGCCACAATCACAAGTTGCTCCTAAATTTATGCATAATGTGCCACACTGGGACATGGAGGTGGCTTTTTTGCAGTCTAATTAGACTATTGCTTTACTTCTCATTTAGATATCTGTATGTATATATATACACACCACTGCTGTGTGTACACCTTTTCTTGCAGTTGTTTGCAAATGATACAGAACAAGCATCCCCAAAGCACATTTCAGTTGCAGGATGAAAGAGTCTTGCTACTAAGTTTTCAAGTGGTAGAGAGACAGCTGAGAAGTGCTCTGCCTGTAAGCCATGTTCATGACTGCTTCTGGTCTAAACTTGAGTGTCTTCAGCTTGATTGACCTGTGCAATTGACAAATTTCGTGGTCATGCCAACAACTTAGTCCAAAACCACCAGTTGCCTGCTGTTCTCTTGCTTCAGCCATTGGCAGGAAATTCTTTTTTGGAGCTGTTATAAGTAGGCTTGAGATTCAAGGATCATTTTTGCCATGGTGTGCTGGAAGAACAGAGTTCCAGGGTAGGAGGCAGAGTTCTTGCTCTTCTGGAGTGATGAGAAGAGCTCAGTGCCTGGAGGCTCAGTATGTGTGGATGCTCTTTCATGTCAAAAGCAAAATGTGTCTCAGTCAGCATGAGATGTGTTCTGCTGTCTGGATGGACAGCAGTTACTTTCTTTTTTCCACTCCCAACATACAGAGAAAGCAGTACTGCACATAAAGTTGAGTTGGTTTTTGTGTTTAGGTTTAGTCACATCACGTGTGAACTTATGCAGAATAATAAAATCCAAATATTTTCTTTTTTGGCCATTGAAATATTTTTAGTTTTGAAGTAAATCTGATAAGTTATTCATTGGTTGTAAGCATTTTTGAAAATGGGTGCAAAATAATGGATTTTAGGGTAAGGAGATAAAAAGTGTTTTTAAAATCAGTTTGAAGTTATGTGAGACAGTATGTGTTTACGTACCCTCAGCACATGAGAGAAGGGGACATGCTGGATGCATGTTCAACAAAAGGCCATGATGATGGAACTGGAGCATCTCTTTTATGAGGGAAGGCTGAGAGACCTGAGATGGCTCAGCCTGAAGAAGAAAAGGTCCGAGGAGGAACTCCTGAAAGTTTACGAATACCTGAAGGAGGGTGCAAAGAGGAGGAAGCCACACTCATTTTAGTGGTGCCCCATGACAGGACAGAAATTATATCAATTTAAAAACTGTAAAAGTATTCCTTAGGACTACTATAAAATTATGAATGTGTGTTACTTAGATATCTTCATGATTTTTTTGTTGCATGTTTCTCTAGTTTCATTTCAAAGCAGAATATCATGGGGTTACCATTGTAGTATTTTTTACCTCAAATTAACAGGTGCTGCCAGTGTTAGTTGTTTTTTATGGAGATTAATGAAGGATGAAAAAAGATATGAGTTTCTGTAAGACTAGGAAATGGATCAGATTGACTAAATGGGGAAACTACAGGGACAGATTTGTTGGGGGAAAAATATTCCTGGTTCTGAATATTTTCCAACCAGGTACAAAACTGGTAAATGTTGGGATATTTCTTGGTCATTTTAACCTCTTTTATTTTTGTTTTATATCAGCTTTTGTATCAGGAAGGAGGAGGAGGCAAAGAACTTCCAGAGTGTGAGAGGCAAAACAAATAAAACTCTTGTAATGGAGAGGGAATTAAATTCAAAGGCAATGGACAAGATACTGTCACTCAACAATCCTTAAATGCCAAAAAAAAGGCAAAATGCTTATTTGAAGCTTGGGTATTTTTTGGTTTTTGGTTGTTTTTTTTGTTTTGTTTTTCTTTTTTGTTGTTTTTGTTGTTTGTTTGTTTGTATGTTTGTATGTTTGTTTTGCATTTACATTTCATGGTTCTCAATAAAATTAAGTGTGAC
>OU383776.1:69991076-70093349 GCA_910950805.1 Acrocephalus scirpaceus scirpaceus | reverse complement strand
CTGTTCTCTGTAGTTTTGTGGGGAGTTTTATGTTTTGTTTTGGGATTTTTTTTGTGTGTATGGGTTTTTTGTTTGGGTTTTTAATGCTTTTGTCTTCTCTTTTTTCTTTTCTTTTTTCTTTTACAGTGAAGTGTTTGGGGTTTTTACAGTGAAGGAAAAAGTCCCTCCTATCATGTGTGCCTAACCTAGTATTGTTCACATCTGGGAGTGATAAATGCACTGTTTATAACAAGATCAGAACTATGAAGAAGTAAAGGAGATGTTGTTAAAAGAAACCACCACAATACAGTGAAAACCTCTGAAACTGTAGAACATTGGGAAAGGAGCTGGCTGCTGCTGAATATCTAGAGACTGGTGAGGTGGAAAAAGGAAAATATTTGGTCCTCAGTGGAAGCTGAGCCTCTGTACTGAATGGTCTTTGAATATCCTTGTTTCTCACATTTCATGGTTTCTGGCTGACATCAGGTAAGACAACACAAATTAACTGTTTCCCATGGAAAATACATCAGGTACATCCAATTTTGTTCTTTTTTAATGATGCCAGGCCACTGGCCATGAGACAAAGGGCTGTGCAATACAAATTGTTACAGGTATTTTACTTAGAGCAGCCTTCTATGACTGTGGGATCTGCAAAGGATGGGATCTTCACGCTCAGGAGTTTTGCTGGCAACGGAATCCTAAGTGAATACTGTGAAAATGGGCAGAAAAATGCAGAGGCAGATAATGACTGCAGCAAACTGATATTGGGAAAAAAGTGCTCCATCAGAGCCCAGGTTTGCCTCATCCTCTCCTTTTGATGTTCTCCTGCCATCACAACAACCTTGTACTTCACCAGCCCTGATTGCTATTCCTCTCTGGGAACATCAATTGACCAGAGAAATCCTCAGCTGCAACTTATTCCTGCCTTACAGTAAAAACAGTCGCTGCAGAAGGAATGCTCCTTTTATCTTTACAAATCAAGTAGGATGTTCATGCAACTCCAGTCTAATCTTGTTTCTCAAGCCCTATAATAGGGCATTTGGACTGAGAGTACACAAACTTTAGAACCAAAATGCTGTGTGAGCCTTCTTCCAAAGTCCACGGACAGATACAGAAGGAAGAAGGATTTTGCTGTTGTTTTTTATATATTAAGGGGTTGGGTTTTTTTCAGAAGTATTCTCCTGTCATGAAAGCCTATCTTTCATTGTTTTTAAAATTCAGAGATTTGTAAGTCATGTGTAAAAATTCCTGTCTATAGAGGAGTACCTTAGGCAGGTAAGAAGTGGCACAGAAACTGTCCATACAGCAAAAAAAGTAAAGCAGTCTGTGAAAGCAGGAAAAAATGAATCCTGCATTACTAAAATATGCAGTGTTTCCCTTGCTTCCCCAGAGGGCAATCCTATGTGCTGCCATTTGCATTCCCCAACAGTGAAACCACAGCCATGTAAAATTAATGAGAGTGTACAGAGTGTGTTTAACAAATGCTGACACATACCCTGTAGTGACTTGGCATCCAGCATTTTGCCTAAAATTGATAGAGACGTGCAGAGCTTACTGTGGAAAAAAAACAATGCACAACATCTGTAAATAAATGTACATGTCCCCTCAATCCAGCAGGCACTGGACAGGTTTGGAGCTGTCACACATAGGACACCCACACCAGCAGGCAAATCATGTATCCAATACATGTCCCCTGCAGCAGGACCTGGTGAGTCAAGTTTGCTTTTGAATGGGACTGTTCAGTCCATCCTGAAAGCCTTTAAAACCTTTTCCTCAACCTCTGTAGACCTTCTCTTTGCTGTCAGGACTTTGGCACAGAGCAGAGCACACAATTCTTGTTCAGTTGCCTGAAGTACAACTCGCTTCAAAACCCCTCACTCTGTAATCTCCTAGAGTTATTCATACCAATACCTTGGTATTTTTTATGTCCTACATATACAATATTTAATGAAATACATAGTCTGACAAAGCATTGAGGTTGCACAAAACATTAATGCTATTAATCTCTTTATTCTTACCTGTCCTGGTGTGCTATTTTCAACAGTCAGATTCCTTCATACATTTGAATTTTTCCCGGTTATCCCAACAACATTGTGCACAGGCCTGTCCGTTCTGTGATACTTAATTGGTTGTTGAAGTGAGGCAGAGAAAGTTCCCCCCCTTTTTTTTTTCTTTTTTTTTTTTTTCCTCCAAATAGCATTGTTGTGAGGCATGTCTGGTAGATACAGAGGTCATGGCAGTAGCTGTGGGATAGGACCCTGAGCAACCCAGCCCAGTGAAAAGTGTCCCAGTCCATGGCAGGGGGTGGCAAATAGAATGATTTGGGCTGAAAGGATCTCAAAGCCCATCCAGTACCACCCCTGCCATGGGTAGGGATACCTTCCACTATCCCTTCCACTATCTTGGAGCAGAACTTTGCTGCTCCAAGCCCCAGTGTCCAGCCTGGCCTTAGACACCTCCAGGGATCCAGGGGCAGCCACAGCTTCTCTGGGCACCCTGTGCCAGGCCAACCCCCGCCACTCCCGCCACTCCCGCCCCAGGAATAATTCCTTCCCAATATCCCATCTAACCCTGCCATTGTCCTTTCACTTCATTCCTTATAAAGAGCCGCTCTCCATCTTTATTGTAGCCCCTTCAGGCCCTGGAAGGCCACAGTGAGGTCACCCCAAGGATCCTTGTCTCCAGGATGAGCAAATCCAATTCTTGGCCTTTCCTCACAGGAGAACTGTTCTTGCAGCTGAATTGCTCATTAGCACAGCAGTTCATAATCCAGCTGCAGTTCTTTCAGCTCCACAGCAGGTTGCCTCAATTAGCATTTTTTTTCTGAAAAAGGTGTGAACTGTGTACTGTGAGAGAGAAATCACTGGACTTTTATAATAAGACATGCTCTTTGTTAGATATTTTGCTCTGAGAGGAGAATAACCCTCCAAAAGAAATTTCTTAAAATTCAGTCATAAGGCAGCACCAAGATTGAAATACACACTTATAATAGTAAAAGTATAATTCAAAGGAACACTCCACCTCCTGAACTAAATGGAAAAAATTCTTCAAGTAAAAACTACACACTTTTCAAGTTGTGCTTACAAACAAAAGGACAAAGAAATTGCAAGGAGGCCTCTTAATGTGAAGTAAATCCCTCAATTAGACAAACTATCACTCAGCACCTCACTTGATTCATTAGCAGCCCAAAATATTGCTGTAATAATTATAAATAAGTATGTGTAATACAGCTGAAAAGCACTGATTTAAATCATATGGCATCCTCTAATGATACCATTTTTAGAGGAGGTAACTCAGACACCTGCATCTGGTATGTTGTACACTATTAGGGATACTGCAATAATACAATATTCAGAGTTAATATTTCTCTTCTGGTTTTAGTGCTTAATGAAACTCTATATTTTAACTAGCTGGTAATCCTATTCACTCATCTAATCAAAATAATTAACTATAGCCACAAAGCTTATAATGTAAAATATTTAGAACCACATTTTTGGTTTTGTTAATGTTAAAATATAATCTATATCAAATTTTCTATTTCTACTGTGTAGATAAGGTCATGACAGTGTGTGAGGCTTTAAAGAAGTTGGTTTGTCTGATACATGATACTTTCTTCTATCTAAAGTGAGTACTTCTCATTTTATACTTCCAATTACTTTTAAAAGAACCACTTGGTAAACATTTATCCTTGCTAAACAGTCTTTGCACAATTAAAGAATTTAGAAGGAAAGAATCTCTGGAAAAGTATGTTACTGTCTCTGCTACCCATTTTTTAGAAGCGTTTCTCTCAAAGTCTTGCAAGACTGTTTTTCATGAATGCCTTAAGAATTTTTTCAGCCCCAAAAGCATACAGGATTAAGAATTCAAATACTGTATTAATTATGAAAATCTATTAATACATGCTGGGCTAATCCTATTCACTCCCCTCACAAGCACGTACCACTTAAAACGGTGAAGAATGAATAACAGGTTTACAGCAAATGAATGCAAACTAGCTCCATGAATATATTTTGGCTGCTTTCCATTGGGCAAATGTTTGCACAGTGACTTGGCCTTTACAAAGCAAAAATTCAGGAGAATTTTGGAAATCTCTGCAAGAAGAGTGTGTCCAGTGGTGAAGAGGAATGAATGCTCCATTTAACTCTTTTGCTTCTTTGCAGGACAAGTTACAGTCAGATGAACAGAAAATGAACTTGTTGCAATGGGAAGACATGACAAAAGTAACTTTTGATTGTTCTTTTCTTTCCTGTTCTTTTCTTTCACGTCTTCATCAGGCCTGCAGTGATTTTCCCAAGTTTGGTTGCATTTCCTGTAATCCCTGATACCTTTTAGTTATAATAGAATTTTGATGGGATGACCATTGTCTTGTAATTCTCAGCTGTTTGGGAATGGAAGACCATTCTCCCTATTTACAGTCAGGCAAAGACTGGCAATTGAGCCCTTAATGATTTTCTAGAAACTGCAGATAAAAATTTATGAGGTCTGTTTCTTTCCTGCTGCACAGAAAGTCACTGAAACAACTTTGTCTATTGTAAACTCAGTTGTGAGCAAGACACTACTGCTTTTTACCTTTCTCCAGCCAGGAGAGTCAGTACCTTGCTGATGAAAGCCTGGTGACTACTTTCGTAATATATATGTATTTTGACAATAGTTGCATTTAAATGAAGACTGGAGCTGTTGAATAACATTATTTTTTTTCCCACATCCTATGGCCACATCCTTCAAACCATCAGCTCTACCTGGAACTGGAGAGATAGAAAATAGAAGAACAAAAAATAGGCTGTTGAGGTAATTCAGGACCTCTTACAGACTTTCCAACATTTTACTTTACTTGGAATAGTTTGACAAAACCAGTTTCACTGTTCACAGCACATGAAATTAGCATGTTTAGAAATATTGAAGGAAATTAGGAGTGCAGTTCTTGAAAATTCTGACAGATTTTTGAACTTGAATACTCTTCCCAAATTAATAACAATGATTTAACTTGAGAATTATGTTTGGGGTTTTACTTGTCTGGGGTTTTTTTGTCTGTTTATTGGTTGATTGGTCGGTAGGCTTTGTAGGTTTTTAGTTTTTGTTTCCTTCCATGACATGGAAGAAACTTCATTTTGATATTCAGTGATTGATAAAATATAGGGCTATAAAATCAAAGAGTAAAGATGATTCAGAAGATTGATTCAAAAAATAGGCATGAAGAAATCTTATAAATATTTAATTACTATTTTTCTTTGCAAATTTTACTGTCTTGTTTTCAAATAGAGTTAAGGGCTGGTCTGTTACATATAGATCAAGTCTTACATTAACCAACTTTTAGAAATCCATCTAAATGAAATATGCCTTCAAGGAGGATATGAACCATACAAGACTGACTATGAACTCTGTAAAGTCATTACTCTTTATATTTTGTAAGGCACATCGATCTTTCATTATAATAATTTAAGTCCAATGAGAATAAATCCAAGTCTTTAATCATGTTTGATTTCTTAAGAAAGAGAGCAAGAGCGGTGAACAAGGGTCAGTTTCAGAGTGACTTTTACTCGTCTAATCACACAGAGGGTTACAATCCTACCCCCTGCCTCTGGCAAAGGCATCATTATTTCAGAGGAAAAAAATGTACTGTGCAAATCACACTGAAAAATGACAGTTCTTTAGTGCAATCTGGATCAGTCAGGGCAGTCAAACATGGGAACAGGTGCCCTTAGTTTTCCCAGCACTGCTTGAGTCGCTCATCCTACTAAACACACACCCACAAACACTGCCCTGTACATTAATCACCATTAACATCCTTAACACTAAGGCCAAGGTGGGGCTTGGAGCAGCCTGGGATGGTGGAAAATGTTCCTGCTCATGGCAGAGGGTGGCACTTGGTGGGCTTTAAGGTCCCTCCCAGCCCAAACCAGTCTGTGATTCTGGGATTTTGAGTGTGTCCAGTTGTTGTGGCTGGAATACTAGGACTTTCTAGTGCAGTGTTTTGAGGGACTGGTGAGTGTGTGGGAGGTAAATGAAGGTGACACTGGGAAATGTTGATACTTTTAACAGTTTGAGAAGTTAACTTTCCCTCCTCTTCTGTCAGGAAGTTTGACCAAAGCACCTCTGGCATATTGGTGAGGAGATTTTATCACATTGGCAAAGACAGGTATTCTGAGTACGCTGTGGAGAACAATGAACAGCAATAGAGAGAAAAAATAGAACACAATTTTTTGTTAGTGTGATGGCAACAGAAGGTTGATTTGGAGGGTTTTATTGCTTACTAGTCATGAACAAAGAGGCAGCACTTTTTAGATGCCCCTGTGGGGCATTCTGCTCTACCCAGACATATTTAATTTTCTGCAAAAGAAAATAAGGAAGAGAGTTCTCTGGAAGGGACAAAGGAAATAGAGAGCTGATCACAAGAGACATATCTGTGATGTGGATTTAGAAAATGAGCCACCAACATGTGCAACTTACTTCTAAACTATTACGTATTTGTCCTGTAACTGTCTTGGTTGTACAGATGTGTTAAACATTTAAAACTGGAAGAACAGTTGATTTTTATATTTCACTCATTGACATGGTTGGTTTTACAAGGTAGAAATGTCCCAGAACCCTTCACAGCCAGACACTGCAAACCAACATGTATCCAACAACAGGTATTATTTTTGGGCAGAGGTTTTGAAATAATTAAAACATATTCAAATTTTTATTCCTGTAGTGTAATATATGCTATCTTTCCAGCTATTCCAAAGGCAGCATCTATGACCCTGGCTTCCTTGAGCTATCATAAATTACATAGTCTTTATGTTATTTGATCATCTAGTCTAGGGGCATTTCTCCTTTCCTTTCCTTTCCCTTTCCTTTCCTTTCCTTTCCCTTTCCTTTCCTTTCCTTTCCTTTCCTTTCCTTTCCTTTCCTTTCCTTTCCTTTCCTTTCCTTTCCTTTCCCTTTCCTTTCCTTTCCCTTTCCCTTCCCTTTCCCTTTCCCTTTCCCTTTCCCTTTCCCTTTCCCTTTCCCTTTCCCTTTCCCTTTCCCTTTCCCTTTCCCTTTCCCTTTCCCTTTCCCTTTCCCTTTCCCTTTCCCTTTCCCTTTCCCTTTCCCTTTCCCTTTCCCTTTCCCTTTCCCTTTCCCTTTCCCTTTCCCTTTCCCTTCCTTTCCTTGCCCCGCCCCGCCCCGCCCTCCCCCTCCCCCTCCCGTATATGTCATAATTTCAGATATAAGTCTTGAAATGTGGGAAAATTGCCATTTGGAAGAGTTTGCTTCTTGTAGACATGTATTAGCAGAAACTGGAAAGATAGGTTTCGTAGAAAAAACGTAAGACTTCTTGATATTGTGAGACATTTTTGTTGTTGAAAGTGATAATTTAGCAAAACAGAAATGTTTCATGAGAAACAGCTTGTTTCAGTTAATTTGTGAGGAAATGCTTTGGAAAACAATGATTTTTATAATATCAGGTGCTTGCCTTGTTACAGTGAAGATTTTGATTCTGTTATCTGAAACAGTATTGAAGTGCATGATACTCAGAAATTTAATGAGAAGTGAAACTGTAATCTTCTAAACCCCTTAACATTAAACAGGATTATTTTGATGTCAGGAGAACATTCTGAGTAATTTGAGCTGAAAATACACTTATTTTATCAGTGCTGAAAATTTTCTCTGAACTATTGGTCATGAGAGGTAAAAGCAATCTCCTGCTCAGTGCCAGCATAACAACTACTTCAGAAACTGTGGTGCTGGAACAACTTGTCTGATGCAGAGAATGGAGCAAGAGCTCTCCAAGGCAAGAGATCTCTCTGTTGCCTAATGGCCCAATAAATTTGGTAATGATTTCAAAAGAATAAACTATTTTTCCCTATTTTATGGCATTACAGAGAAACTAGGAACCATCAAAATGAAAAAGTGGGCTTCCACTGCATATCACTTTGTAAGTTGGTTTTTCCTGACTTTTTTTATCTCAACTTTTCGTTTTCTGTCAAGTAAGAGAATTCTTTAAAGAGACCAAGATTACTCATTCAAACAGCCTCAGTACAGCTTCCTGAATAAAATTTAGACCGTCATATATTTTACTTGCAATTTATTCTACATCATTAGGAGATGATTACCTTTGATACACAGTTAAAAAAATACCCCACAGTTTTGATCTATATTTACAATTTACAACAGCTTTAATTTGAATTACAGATGACATAATCATGGAAAAGTGGCTCAGGATCACCAAGCTTATAAATTTTTAAACAACCTCAATTTTCAAAGTTATAGACAGTGATTTTATATTAGTATGAGCTTTGTGTATATCTACACAGATAGCTATTGTGCTCTTGCCTTTGTAAATAAAATAGTTGCCATTAAGGTATGTGTGAGTCCCCATATCTACTATATTTTCTTATACAGGATTGGACAGAATAATACATATGGAAAAATGGGTAATGACATGGAATAAATGAAAAAAGGATAAAAGTGATACACAGTTGCAACTTTCATTTTTGATATGTCATCATAACTTTCATTTTGAGAAGAATGCATAATTTAATTTATGGTTGCACATCTGTAGATGGCTAAATAATGCAAATAAATAACTGCACACCATGCGAGATCAATTAGCAGAGTAGCTGCAGTGAGGTTACTGCTACTTTTGGTTCACCGACTTTCATTCCACCTTTGTAAAAGACCAGGTGTGTGTCTGGTCCAAGAGAAAGTGCTTTCCATTCAGATTCTGAGTTTGTGCCTGGTTCAAGTTGTAAGAGCTCAAAAGTTTCTTTCAGATGGTTGTTTTGTAGCCAGAAAACAATTTAATGGTCTAGTTTTCTTTAGAAATAGGGCCATCTGAAAAACAAAACAGAAATAATCATCTTAACTAGCACCTACAGCATCTCTTTCCAGTGACTGAACAGACTACTTATTCAATCTTGATCAAGTTTTCATGGAATTCCAATCTTTCTCTCCTGACTTTTCTGGGTTTGATCCCTAGTAATGGTTGGTTCCTATATGTCTGTGTGGATCAAAGGTTCAGTCAAATAAAAATTCAGGCATTTCTCTTTATGAATATTGGTAGTGTTCTCCATGAAGACAGTATCTGTGGCTTCCCAGCTAGAGACAGATGTGTTTAGCCCATAATTTCACTGAAAATTAAGCAGATTTACACATTGTGGACTCAGTACTGCAAATTGCCATCCATCCTCCACACTGAGCTCTTCCAGCTTCCTGGGAAGGCAGTGACAGATGAGGGTAATGAGCAACTACAGGACAGTGCCCTTTGCTTTCTAGCAAATGAACTTCACAGAGACACTGTTTCATTTTCTTCTAAGCTGGCTTCTGAGCTTTAGCCATATTATCTGCTCAAAAAGGAATTGAAAATATGAGCTAAAATATGCCTATTGTGTCTTTCAATTTATATGGAATAAAGAATCAAAGGAAACTAAAACCTCTCAAAGCACTAGCTGTAACACGGATAGTCCGACTGCTATTGAGTCTAAGCAACTTGGTTATTTGAATGCTGTTAAATAATTAAACATTATTTCTTATGTCTGTTTTCCCTCTCAGTGTTTCTAATTAAATTCTACAGAACACAGATATCTTATATATAATTTGTTCTTTCAGAGGCAAGTACAGATGAATACAAAAAACCTGCAAACTGGTTGGAATGGTCAGTAATCCCTTACTAGTATTAGCTGCATCATCTCTTCTTTAACGTCTTGAGCAAGTTCAGAAGAAGATGAAACCATTGTCAGTCTGCCTTTAAATGCACCAAGCTCATTGCTGCCTCATGTCCTGGGTCTGTGATGAGCCTCAGAGGGTGAAGGGAAGGGTGAGAACCTTTTATGTGAAAATTTTCCAAGCCAAATCACTGTAGAATAGAACATGAGTGTGACCTGAGGATGCTTCATCTCTTCTGCCAGTGTGGCCACTACTACCAGTTGTGGAAGAATCTGAAAAGTTTTACTTGTTTTAGTTTTAATCACACTTCTATAGGAACAGGTGGTACTTCTGGGCCATAAGTTATTGGTGAATGATGCTTTATAGGAGGACATTGGTCTTGAGTCTCCTTATTAATATGGCCTTTCCTTCTGGGAACACTGAAAACAGACCAAAAAAACAAACCACCCCGCTAAACAAAACAAACATACCACCAAAAACCAGAAGCCAAGTAAATCTGACTCTTCATTTCTCTGAAAAGTAACTTTTTTTTTTTAGCTGAATCATGAACCACACCCACAATCATGAGGGTATCTTTTAGTAATGCAGGTCATGTCTGGTCTGTTTATGACCTTCACTACACAGAATATGTACTGGGAAGGCCACATCTTGTCTCTCCTGACTCCATTTCTTTTTGACATAGCCTCTGTTCATGTGATCTCATGTAGTTGATCCTACTAAAAAAAGTAATAAAAAATATTATTTTGGCTGTAGGAAAACAATTTGTAAAAATGTGCATTTTCCAGAATTCTTTATATATTACTTCATACTTAGGGTGATGTAGCAAGTGGACATAAAGGAAAATTCCATCAGATGGAATAACTGAAATTCATTTGTCAGGTCAGGACTTTAAGATGTGCATGTTCTGGTTTGCTGGCTCTTGCCTTTGTATTTGTCCCATTCTGTGGTCTTAAAGGTAAAATGAAGGAAGCTGTATATGAGGGCTGCCATGCAGTGGTGGTATGCTGTTTATGTTTATCTACTCCTAGATAATGTTAGTTTACTGTAGCCAGTGTTTCTGCATTCATCAAACCAGTATCCATTGTGCTTCAATAAAGAGCAAATCAGAAAATCTTGGCAAGTTCTTGCATTGCTGATAATCACAGTTTGAAGGTTCTCAACAGCATCAGTTTTATTGCTTTTATTGAAATTAATTCAATCTTGTTACTTTAACTAGTTTCTAAGTTTATATATACACTTTTGATGTCATGCATGTGAAGTTGAATGTAGCGGTGCGTGAGCTGTGCTCACAAGTTTTGGGTTTATGTTATTTATGTTGGGAAAAAGGTCTATTCTAAACCCCTCTGTTTATATCTGCATTCGCAGTGGTTTGTCCCCTCCCCCCGGAGCCTGCCAGTCATCCAGGAAAGCCTCTCCCCCTTCTGGAAATCTCGGGGAGACCGGGCTTCTGATTGGAACAGGTTCTGGGAATCCCCTCCCCCCCTCCTCTCCAGAGATTGGCCCTTTTGTGTGTCAATCTACCCCCCAACTCCTCCCTTTCTATCCCCCTATTGGTGGAAAGTTTATGTACACGCCCCCTGGTACCTGTCCTCTTAAGGGGGGCCTGGGCGGGGTTTCGCTCTCTCACCCACCATCCATGAGGCAATAAACATCTCCTGTTAACCCTCAGATGAGAGCCTTCCTTTTCCTTCGCCATCGCCACTAATTTACATCTAGTGCTAGCCAGCCAGAAAGCCCACCGCGTGGGGGCTGCTGCAGAATTGTCCAGTGGGCCCTACCGACTGCTGCCAGAAGCCAGGCAAGGCAAGGGATCACTGAAAAGTGATCCACGGAGGGCAGAAACGCCATAGTTGAAAGTTTTTCTCAACATAAAAATAGTAGAAGCCAAACCATAGTAATTTATAAATAGCAGGTATTTCTCAGTGCATTCAGCAGAAGCTCTGAAAGTCTGTAAAGATCTGACAGTGTCCTCTCCATTTCTTCCCAGCTCTGATGCAGCTCCATGGTTATTTTCAAGGGAAGGAGGTGGCTAGTGCTGCTTTATGAATCCCCCAGTCTTAGTGTAAGCGTTAAATTTAGTCTCAGAACACTTACTGGAATTAACTTGGACTCAGAACACCCATGGTATTGAACTCCTCAGGAGTTTTATAGAGCAGGTGATGTTATTTCTGAATCCCAGTAAGAATCAGAGGCCTGCAGAGCTCAGCACTGTCAAGAAGGATGCACTGGGAATTGGTAGAAAAACAACTGCTGGGAATGTCATGTCTAAAGCGGATTTTGATGCTTTCTCTGAGTTAATGTTTGTAATGGTTTCACATTCACTGAATTTTGCTTGCTAAATTAATTGTAGTGGTCTAAATATCCTTTTTCTGTGAAATATTATTTTGAGAACAGGAGGCAAAACAGGCTTAACTTAAAGATAAAACCAGATAGATTTATTAACACACAATAGAAAAAGAGGAAGAAAAAGAGAATGAAAATGAAACTTTTAAAACACTCCCCTCCCTCCACAAACATTTCACTTTCCCACATGCAACATGCAGTGACAAAACTCAGAGCTTCAGGTCAGTACCACTTATAAAATATCATTTCATTCAGTCTTTGAGAGAGAGAAGTATATCTCCTGATGTCTTTGGGTAACTTTTCCGCAAGAGAAAACAGTCTGCTTGTGCCTTCGAGCTCCTACAAAAAGCAGCCCACCAAAAAACTTCTGCAATTTTGTAGTTCTCACCAAATCATGTAGCCTTCCCATGACTACATTTTGGGCCGTAGATTCACACAGTGGTTTCACTGTTTAAAAATGCACACTTCCACAAGCAAAAGATTTCTCATCTTAAGGAACAGAGATATCTTCTCAATTCTTCATGGAGACAGAGGGCTTCTTCTTATCTCTCTCTGTTCAAACACCTTGTAAGATCACTAGGTTACAGTTTCTAATTCAACATTCACTCAGTAAATCACAAATACTTTTGCTTAAAATCCACAAAGTATCTCCCCAATTATATTGTCTACAATTTAAAGGAAATTTCTAGCATATCCACAATACAGTCTGTTACCACAACTCATAGGAGGTTTTTTTAAGCCTAAAACCAAGGCAACTCATCATCTCTCCCGCCTGAGAAGTCACTCTTCTTTTACTGACTTTGATATCTTCATATTGTCCCTTTACATCTCTTTAATTCAGCCTTTTCTCTCTCTCTGAAGAGGGTTAGAGTTTTAAAAAAGTCTCAGTCTACGTTAAGGAAGAGTTAACATTCCCTCTGGGACTGCAGACGGTCACGTGGTCTCTACCCCGTGGGCGCTGCAAAAATCTCTCAGCCACACAATGAGAGAAAAAGTTCAGAAATGGCAGCAAAGATCTCCTGTGCAGCTGGTCCTTCTTCCCCCCTCCACCCCTCAGTCTCAAAGGGGGTAGGCACAGCCAGCATGGGCTTAGTGCTGCTTCCAGAGGGAGAGTAGGCCTGGGGGCATCTCCCTCAGCCATGTGGCAGTGTGGGGCAGGCCCCAGGGTCGGCTGGATGTCACCAGCCGTGGCTTCTCCTTCTTTTGCCAGCAGCCGGGGGAAGAAAGGAGCTCAGCTGGCCAGGCACCACTCCATGGCAGCGGCTTCTGGAGACCCAGCCGGGCCTGGCCCGGCAGCCCAGGCCATCCTGGCCCCTCCTTGCCGGGAGGGAGCCAAGATAGGCCTCTTACCTCTGTCGAGGCTGGGAGCAAAGAGCGTGATCCACACCGAGTCTCAGCTTTTATAGTGGTATTTCCAAAAAGTCGCATCAGTTTTCTCAGTGGTCAGATTATATGCTAATCACTGAGAACTGGTCTGTGATAGGTATCTGCCCCCTTCTAAGGCAATACCTGACAGGGCAGTATTCTATATTCTTCTTTAACTAAAAATTGAATTGTGTTAACCCATAGCAATGTTTAACCATTGTGTGTAAGCAGTGGTTTAGGAGAGATTTCCAAGTTTCCCCTTTAAGTGAGCCAGCTCTAGATGGCACCTGATGTTCTTTTTTCTTTCCATCCTTTCCCAATTTCTGAGCAGAAATGCTATATTCTTCCTTATGGACCACTCCTGGGATCAGCACAGTAGGCTCTGGGACTATTTCCAGTGATCAGCCTTTTCGGTTTTTTAATGCTTTTGAAAACACCCCCACAGAGATTGAGAGATCAGTTCTGATGTTTTTGCCAATAATTTATTCTGCTCAATTGCCGAAGTTAAAGTACTCAGAAAGGGCTTGTAATTACATTATAGTTCTAGTTCTAGAATGTTCCTGGCAGTGAGAGACTTACTGATGGAAATAAGATAATTATTCCTTTTTTTTTTTACCCAGAATCCTGTTTCATCCATCAAAGAGAGCACACAGTGGGTCACAGCAAGTCTGACTCCTCAGTTCATGCATTGTTTAGGGACAATTAGAGCTGAGCTTCTGCCCTGCTTCTAAAGCTCATCCTAACTCTGATGGAATATTTCTGACAGTGCAAGTGAGAGGTTGACAGGCAGCAAAGCCATTGCCTTTCCCTGTGCCTGTGTATCACGAGAATTAAGAAATACTAATAACAGAAATGTTATTTTCTGCCAGAGGCAGGGTTGTGTTTCTAACTGTGGTGCTGCCATCAGTTTTAGAACCCTTTTTTTGTACAAAGGGAAGAACATAACATTTAGCCCAATATTAAGGTGCTCTTTGCTTTTTTTTGGAGCTGAAAAAATCAGAGGAGCACTTGTTTGGCACTGTTATTAAAGACTGAATATGTCTGGCATTTTTTCAGAGCAGGTTTAACAGCCTGGACAGACTGTGAGTGACAAAGTTAAAAATGGAGTTTGAACTTTAAATAGTCAAGAGTGGAATGCTCTAAGTACAAAAATGGCAAGGAACACCCAGAGGCACTTCATCTTTTGAAGATTCTGAATTCCAGGTCTAGTCACTATACAGATGCAGTGTTGCTCTCATTTAAAACAAAAGATTCCTGACTAATTCCTCAAACTTACTTAATGCCTTCTACACTTCATAGAAGACATTTGTAAGACATCATTTTTTTGAGACACTTTAATTTTAAAACTTACAGTTTGTCAATAGTCGGATTATTAATAGTATGTATGCATTCAGCTCAGTAATACCACATCTGGCTCAAGTTGCCATTGCCAACAAACCAATCCCCCAAAACAGCAGTTGAAGTAGTGTTAATATCACTTAGAAAATGTGGTCCAGGAGCAAAACAATGAAACCAGGACACTTCTTTTATTGCTGAGGAAATTACAAATTCTTGCTCAATTTACTGTTTTCAAAGTTTCAAAATTTATATTACCATACAGGCCTCTCTGCATCTTATGTTATGATTACAATTACAACTTTTTAAATTACATGATTTTAAATCATATGAATCACTGGAATTGAATACACACCACCAAGTGAGAGGAAATATAAGGTCTGAGTCTGTAGATTTAGAGGTCTCATGCATATTTTTCTTTTTGTTTTTTTTATTCTCGTTTCTAGTTGCAAGAGTAAGATCTAACAGATTTGGTTTGCCTTGTATTATTATCTAGTAAAAGTTTTGAAGAAATTTTTCTATTTTTAACTCCTCTGATCAGTATTTTCCCAAACAACTTAAAGCAATAAAAGCTTATTATACTGCATACTGCATGGCTTACTTCCTTCTTTGGATTCTGGTATTCTGGTAATGTTGGTTTTTTAATGGGTTTTTGTTTGTTTGTTTGTGTTTTTGTTTGGGGGGGGTTGTTTTGTTTTTTGGTGGGGTTTTTTTGGTTGTTTTGGTTTTTGTAGTTTCTCAGGCTGCCTTTAATCTATAACAGGCAGTTTGAACATGGCTTTTAGTTTTCTAACTTCTTTTATACAGCTTGCTGTTTGGTGGGTGTTCTTACATTTTGTGTAGCTCTAAAACTTTTCTGTACTGAAAGTGCTTTGGGAATATCTTAATTTGCAGACAACTGTGCAGAGAGGCAGTTTTTACTTGTGGACTAAAAAAAAATAGTCCAGGAACTCTCTAATCATTATGCTGTACTTTTTTTTCTAGAATTCTCAAGATCCTTTCAAGGAAGACAGAATGTTTGAGCTGACCTGAAGTGCTCTGAAGTCAATGGAAAGATTTCTGTTGATTTTCAAGGGCTTTAAAGTATTTCTTTAAGGAAAAAAACAAGCCCCAACCTAAAAAGTATCAACACTGTTTTGATGTTACCAGGAGTGAAATATAACTGAAACTGAAAAATTATTAAAGTCATACAGTTCAGTTTGTAGAAGACAAAAGGAGACTATTGCCCATCACTTCAACAGGACAATTTTAAAAAGAGTTAAATGCTTGGTTCCAAGGCAATTTCATTTTCTTATTGTAATGAACAAATTTAACACTTGAATGTGCCCCAGAAAGAGTCATCCCAAGGCAATTTTATATTCTTGTTGTTGTGAGTTTTTGATGCATGCATCTGTCCTAGAAATCATGCTTGGAACAGAATACACAATCTCTAATTTTAAAAAAAGTTCTTACTCATTCCAGTCAGCTCTTGGAACATAAATTGGAACCTGGAGAAGGCAAAAGTGGATAACTCAGAATGGAAAGATCAACTGAAATTCCTTTTTTTTAATGTATTTATGGGGGTGCTGGAAGATTTATACTTATAGAGAAAAAGAGAAAAAAATCCCACAAAATATTAAGGAAAATAAATAGTACATACCTGTCTTGGTAAAACTGAGAAGATTTCAAAAGTTTTAAATAATAGCAAACTAAATATACTTAAAGAAAGTGGATTATTTAATTATATCTTGTCCTCTTGCAATATTGCATAATTGCATAATGTTATATTTGATTAGCAAATCTTCATCAGGCAAATGATCTGTGTTGGGTGATTAATAGAAGCAGAAAACCTCTATTATTATATGTTTACTTTTTGACTGTATAATATTGTCCCATTTCACAATGAAATTTGATTGCACTGAAGGTGAATTTAAGCTGAGTAGAAGGCAGGAAAAGACATAGAAAGTTGCTTTTATGTCTTACACAGAATAACTACAAAGATGTACCTGTCGTGCTTTTCTTCTTGCCCCCTCTCTCCCCTTCCCCCTCCCCCCCACCTAAAGGAAGAAGTTCTCTGCAGGATTTTTGACATATAAGTTGCAAAAGTACAGCATAAATATTGTTGCATGATTTAAATGGGCAGGTTCTAGTCACATATTTAAGTATTATAAAACTTCTAGGTGTTTTAGGTGGACTTTTGCAAACAAATTCTTTATTTTGCTTTTTTCTCTTTCCTGTCCACCAATTATATTACATTCTGGTCTGGCCTGTGGGAAGACAGTTCACTAGATGTTGCCATTTTAACTACAGAAAATATTCCAAATCCATGGTCTTTCTAGGAAGTTTGGAGATGGACACACAGGATTTTTCCATGAGAATTATTTGAATGGGTAACATTTGAGTATGGCTGATATACACATCTGGCTTGTAGTTAGATTTGTTCTATTGGACTAGTACAGAATGTCCAGGAAAAATGAATAAACAAAACAAAACAGTAAAACAACCAAACCAACCAACTAACCAACTAACCAGCAAACTACCCATCTGTACCCTTAATGGGCTGTGCATCTCCTTGGGCATTAGGAGGCTGCAGTGAATATCTGTGTCAGGTTAGACACTAGAGGATGTCTCTGCAAAAGGCACCTGACCTATACCTAAATTGTCTGCTTAAAATGAAATTCATCACACCCTAGAAACGCTTTCCTTTTGAATGGAGGAGAGGAGGGTAATTAGTTTGGATGCAAGTACCAACACATTGCTTATTATTGTAACACTTCAGGTGTTGTACAAGGAACTTGCACTGCAGCACTTTAAAACCTCAGATTGAATTGTTTATTATGAATGTTTATTTCTCTCAGGCACTTTGCTTTTCTTCTTGCAAATAATTAGTGAACAATTAAGGTATTTAACTAGCTTTGGAAAAATTCCAAAGTGCGTAGTAAATACTTAGTATAAATGGGGATTTGTTTCTTTATTGTGCTGAGAATTGTTCTTAAGAAATCTTTTTCACAATTTGAAGTAGTTCAAATTGGGTTCCCTGAGACTGGAATAATCACAAATTGGATTTGAACAGTCTTAGAACTCCTGTGTTTAGAAAAGTCAAGGTATAATTTATGTGCTTGTTTCTCAAATGTCCATCAATGTATGTATGTGTGATGGTAATGGAAAACAGTCAAGCCCACACCCTGCCCTCCGCAAGTGATAAAATCCTAAAGCAGCTCCACAGGTGCTTTGTTGTTTTGTAACTGTGAATTGTTAGAGGCCAAGAGTTGTTGAATAATCTGAAAGACTTTGTCCTTTTCAGAGTAAGTCACACAGACAGGAGAGTCTACAAAGACTTTTAAGCAATTAGTAGAGGGTTTGCTTCCTGCCCTGGTCTATTTGCGAGTGTGACTTAAGAGCTAAATACACTTGAAGCTCTTTACTAATCACAGGTGTAAATCCTATCATTTCTGTCTTAGTGGGTAAGAAAAGTCTCCAGATGATATCTTGTCTGTCTAAATGTGCATCGATTAAAGTGCCAGGAGCACTTTTGTTAAATAGAGCAAAAGTATCTGCACAGATAATTAATCTGTCATGCTTCCCTGTACATTTATTATCTGTGTTTCTGCATCTGAGCTAGTTGACCAGAATTTCTTCAGTGGTGAAAAATAGCACCCTTGAAGTGCAGGTTCCCTCCATTGTTCTTAATATCATTTCCTTGATGCCTCCAAGTGCCTCCTGTTTTAGATTATGGCTATTCCACACAGCTACCTCAAGGCCATGCTGTGAGTTTCCCAATTCATACATTCACTTTTTATCTAGATGAATAATTCTGGGTGATGCCCAGCATTCTCAGAGATTATCAGTGACAACTCTGTGGCTTTCATTCCTTTTCCCTGTCTCTCCAGCCACCTAACCTCCATCCCCAACCTCCTCTCCTTCACCAACTGGGAAGAGTCAGGCTGCCTCGGGATGTCACTTGTTTACAGCAGAATTACCTGGCTGTCAGACATGCTCCTGTTCCTCAAATTGGACAAAAGAGAGCCAAAGAGGTATTTAATGGACAAAGCATTTCCTGCTGATGAGCTAGATGTTAACAAGAGCAGATGTACAGCAAGCAATTTCTTTCTCCACCACACACTACAATAATTGTGTAGTCCAAGAGCAGTGCTCTGCTTTGGCAGGCAAGGGGAACAGTGTCATGCTAAGGTTATATGCAGAACTTAAAAGCTCTTGAGGGGTTTTTAATTTTTTTTTAACTTGTCACATTTTTTTTTCTTGCAGTTGTACACTTTTTTTTTCTGTGATATGAAGTTTACTTTAAAAAAAGTCATCGAGAAAGTGGAATATGAAGACTGAGAGGCATGAAAGAACAGAATTGATTGTGCTACTAATTCCACTTGGTACAATGGGATGATAAGTAGAATTTAAAAAGTGGCTGCAGAAAATAAGTTAACTATTGGGCATTGCCCAATTCTGTCAAATTTCTGGAGTGTGGAGGGTGTGTGAGTGTTGACCCTCTATATGAGTTTCCCAGATCTGCTAACTACACTTGGTATATATTTATTACTGAATTTGAAATCAACAACAGCAACAGCAACAACAACAAAAATTAAGAAAGGAAAAAAAAATTCTTTCTCTGTATGAATTTTGTACATGTCACTTCTTCATGTTGGTTCTAATGTGAAAATGACATTAGGTCTATTTTTACTTCTTTTCTACATATTTCTGGTTCAATTATAAGACTGTAATTTTTTCCCCCTAGACCAGTGTTTCCTACTGTAATCTATTTCTTCAACCGAATTCCATTAGTGTAAATTATAAATTATTTTTAAATATTCTAGTCTATTGTTAACACCTATTTATCTATTAAAATCTAATGGCAAAACATTGATGTTTAAGAAAAACACAGCCAGTTTCTCAAAAAATTGCCTAGTTTCACTTCAGGGGAATAATTGTTTGAAGTAGGACTTGCATGTATGAAAACCAGGGAAAATCAGGTGAAGACCACAACATTTGTGCAGTGCCGCATCAACCAGTAGGTGAAAATGGGAGATTCTGTGATTGCTCCTTGTCTTTCCAGCTCTGTCTGTGAAGACACCAGAGCTGTTGCTGTCTTCATTTACATTATAAATTAGCTATTCTGGAACACATCTGAAATTTATTAAAAGAATAATATTAATGCTTTAATTTTGGATTGTACATAAAACATAATATAGCACAAAACATTGTAGCCGGGACACAATGGCACAAGTCTCCTGGCTGTATTATTTTTCTAACACAACATTTACAATTCACATCTCCACGGTGGGTTTTTTTCTATCTGTGAAAAGCTGAACCTGAAAAACAGTGAATGTTTTGTTTATGTTTCACATTAATGTCTCTACACTGCATAAAAATCAAATAATTTTATTTGAAAATTTCATTGCAAAGCTCATGTAAATAAAAGATATGAGCAGTGCATGGTCTTCATCTTTTTCTGGGTCATATAATGTAATAGTGACTAAACTATTTGAGTCTTCACCTGAGCATGTCCTATCCCTACTCCCTTTCCTCTGATGTGCTTTGTCCCAGTTTAAACCCACCAGATTAGAATTGCAAGAGGAACTCTGGATGGTCACACAATAAATGCATTCCAAAGATGGGGGAGCTGAGATGTTTGCATTGACACCAGCCTCCAACATTCTGCAAGGCCAAAGACTCCAAACCTGTAAGTTTCCAGCTGAATCTGCTGATATTGGAATCCTCTAGATTTTATGATCCATTGTATCAGAGGGTAAAGTTGTTATTTAAAAGCTTCCTTGGCAATATTTAGATACTGGTTTAGCAGGAAATCTGATCATAATAATCCTAATAAAAACCAATGTGACATATTTCTTGTACCTAGCCAAGAACCCTCTCTCTATTACTCCACACAGATACATTGAATTAAAACCCCTCTTGGTTTTTATTTGTTTCCAGGCCCAGCATTTGAACTATCATGAATCAAGTTCATGTTACCTTGCTGTTAGCAAATTGCTTATGTTATTTTGACAAACAATTTTCCTGGAACATTAGCCAAAAGTAATATTTTTGCAGATAGTATACGTGAGAGATATTTTTCTTATTAATGTAATAACTTTACTAAAGAGGTTGTATATTATCTACTGAAATCTCAGCATGACAACTGATTGTCCTTGCAACTTGTAATCAACGTAATGTGCCAAAATGTCAAATCTCTTCTTTATTTTTTTATGGTGAAGAAATATTTTCCAAGATGCTCGCATAGAGAGTAATGGATTTACCTTATAGGTCATTATGTTTTCCTTTCTGACAATATCTAAGCTGCTTATCCTCTTATTAGCATACTTTCTGAACAGTGTGCTAAGTACTATTCTGTGACTAGATAGTTGGTCATCATCATTGACCTCCTGACGATAAGCTCATGGGTGAGAAGATACATGGAGAAATGACAATTTGAGGGTGTCTGGGTTCGAAAGACAGGTGTCTGCTCGGGAGGGCAGGACCTCCCTTGGAATGGAGAATTCAAATCCCCTCCCTCCAAATTATTACAATTTAGAGAATTAAAGTGGCTTTCAGGCAGAGATATGGGGATAGGAATTACAGTTCTTTACTAATATGTATGACAAGACAAACAAACAACAATTACAGCATTAATAGTGAACAGAACCAGGGACCTTGAGGGTAGCTTTGTTTCACAAAACCTGGGGCAGTCTGATCTCTTGGGACTCCTAGAGCACCAGGCTGGAATGATGGAAAATCCTGGGCTGGTGGATGAAATCAGAAGCTCTGTGGTGGTAGCTGGAGCAACAGAGATGCCCCGGAAGGACAGGGCAGTCCTGCAGGACCACAGTGTAGCAGAACAGCCTCAAAGCAGTGCTGAGAAAGCAGCGGCGGTGGGACAGGGCTGGCCCAGCAGGGCAGGAGGAGGAGAGCTCAGGATTCCTGGGCACACGAGAAGAATGATGGTAGATTTCTCAGGATCGGACCGGGTGGTGACAGTGAAAACTCCTCCTGCAGCAAAGAGCAGCCTGACCATCCTCTCTCTGATGCCGAGTGCAAGAAAGTGAAGCTGCCCCCAGTCCTTTGCCTGCCCCAAAAACACCTGTTATCTGTGCCCCATCCCCCCCCCCATCCTCCAAGAGAAACTCCCAGAGACAAAAAGAAGTGTAGCCAGATGCTACAATTCCTATCCTTTGGCCCCCTTTGTCTTGTTTGAGTGTCTATTAGTACCCGGTAGAGAGTCTCCTAGCAACTCTTGGGCAAAAATTCCATAGGTAAAAAAGACCCAAACCTAACCCCCAACAGAGGGGCTGCTAATTTTTTTTTTAAATGTTTCTCTTTTTTTTTCAGTTAAGAGAAAATAAGCCTAATAGAAGTTGCTGCACAACGCTCTCAGGCACTGGATGGGATTGTGGATGTTCTGTTCAGGGCCAGAAGCTGGACTCAATGATCCTCACGGCTCCCTTTCAACTTGAAACATTCTGTGATCCTAAACGTTCTGTGTGCCTCTACGAAAAGTATTTAAAAAAAATCAAAGGAAAGTTCACCTTTTCAGGGTGGTACATTCAGCAAGCAGCATGCGCAGGCACCAAGGCCATCCATGATCCATCCATCCATCCATCCATCCATCCATCCATCCATCCATCTGGCAAGCTGCTGCTGGTTTGAGAGTGCACTGATTGCCACGTACTTCTGAGCAGAGCCTGTGCCAAAACTGCAATATAGCTCTTTAAACCTAAATCTGGAGCCCATCCCTGTCTGTGGAATAATTGGACAGAGATCACAGATGTGCTTGTGTCTCTGCCTGGTCAGTGATTTTCGCACTTTCCAGTCGGAAGGCTTTTGCTGCTTACTGACCCTGCTTGGATCATGAGGATTTTCAGTGAAGCTTTCACTGCAAACACATGAATTCAGAATGCAGTGTAAGAATAAAGAAGTGATGGTTGCTAATCTTCATGTGTAAGGCTGAGGAGAGGAATTAGTCTGCCCTGTCCTTTAAATGCAGTCTCTTGATGAAGTTCATTAACTGGATCCCTGGCTGGGGTTGATATTTAAATGGAGAATACATTTTTAGTTTCTTAAATTACCTCATGCTTTCTGCACTGCTTCCTTTGCTGGAGCATTGACTTTGCCTCCCACAAAAAAATTTTGTCTACTTTATTAGTAGTTTATTCCTGACTCAAAGTATTTAAAAGAATCCCCAAGATAAAGTGCTCTGCTATATCTTCAATCTTCCCTCACATTTTGGCTTTGTAACACCTAAAGCTCTTATGAGGAGCACAGAACTAATGGAGAATTCCCCCAAAGTTGTACTTTAATATTTATTTCAGTTATTTATGGTAATAGTGCCATTTTGTTTTGTTTCCGAGAGGCTAGCTTTAATATTTCAGAACTGCTGGATGAAAAAATCAACTGACATCTCATGGTGCTGTAAGTTACAGAAAAATAAAATGTGAGATGAGAAGAAACCCAGACTGGTGTTTCAGTGTTTTACCTATACCAAATCAGGATATTCACTGCTTCTGGGGTAAAAATAAATATGTTTCTATGTGCTGAGCCAGCTTCAGAAATTTGAATGGTGAAACCGTGGTTTTGATCATGCAGATCAGACCAAGTTTCTTCTGTCAAATAAGGTATATTTATAGCCCATAAAAATAATAATATAGCATATTTATTGATGCTTTTCTGATAGCCTTATCATCTGAGAAATATTTTGTAATTTGGAACTCTATTAGTGAATAAAATAAGAAGACTCCACAAAGCCTTTTCCATGAAGTGCATGGTTTTCATGTAACAACTATTAAGGAGCTCTGTCTTTCAGATCTAAGTTTATGTGATTATTTTGGGTAACCAGAATAATTTTTCAATAAAACTTGGCATATCAAAGACCAGTGATACCATTTAAAAAATCTTCAAGGAGCCAAACCTTGCCCTTCCATTTGATGGGAGCTGAACAGGGATTTAGAAGCAGCTGATGGTGGGTTATACTTGATTTTCCATTTAATCAGCTTGTACGGAAAATAAAAAAAAAAAAAAAGAAAAAGATGAGCACAAAGAAATCCAAGCCATTAAAGAAGCAGCTTGCAGTCTTACCAAGAAGTCTGGTTCTTCAATGCTTTTCTCAAAGGGTGACTTTACCCTAAATAGATACATAATTATCATATTTAATGTAGTTTAAGCTGCTACAGTCTCTCAAGAAAAGTGTATTTTTTTTCTCTGTGCAGTGCCACTATGAAAGAGCTAATCTGCTTTATGTCAGCACTATCAGGGCCTCATTCTACTGAAATGGAAACCAAGTTGTTTTCCAAGGTCCTCTTCACTGCCTATTTTACCTGATCAAAGAAAAGTGCCCTTTGGGTCTCGCTTTAACTGCGTGTCCTCTTGAGTAATGTCAGACTCAGTAATCTCCAACTTCAAGGTTTCCTTGCTGCCTAAAGCACTTTTATTGCTACTTCAACTAAACAAGTTCACATGGGCTCTGTAATTCCTCCGTTACTGGTTATGTCCATCAAGTTACTCATATAAAAGTCTTTGGTTTCAAGTAAAATTGCCAATTCTAAATGAAGTTGAAAGAAATCAGTGGCACAATTGCTCAAAAATGCTAGATAAATTAATTACAAATTATTACATCTTAAACATTCAAAAATTTTACCTTAATATCTGTGAATATTTAATTGCATCTTGTGAATGATTGTTCAGAAATTGAAGTGATACCTGCACTCTAGACTGGGTGTTTTAAAAGCGTGAGAAGTATCCAGTCAAAGCCATTTGAGATGTTGTCAGAAAATTAGGGTATGTTCTGCAGGAACCTGGAAGAAGTGGTGTGACTGCAGGATGTTGGTGGTGCCATCAGGGAGTGCAAAGAATTTACTTTTTTGATTCATAACTAATTTCACCAAAGAAAAAAATCCCTTCAATTTCTGTAGTGATTAGTTTCTTGTAAAAAGAGGTAAAGTGGATGGGAGGACTCTATTTAAGGGGATAATTTATAATGATGCTTTAGTGGTTATTATGATTACAAGCCTAATTAAAATATTTAAATATGACATATGAAAATTATTAGTGAGGCTTGAGAATGTCAGATAACAATGCAACTGACTGAAATAAAGGGCACACGGTAACTCAGTATGCTGTAAAGGGGTATGGGGTTCCTTCAAGCTTTGTACTTTCAATTTCTTTTTCTCCATGTTTTTTAAAATATTTGATTAACCTGGAGTGTAGAGTTCTTGCAAAGGCTCAAAGCAGTGATATTGATTAATTACAAAGGAGGCTATCTGGGTAGTGTTCCATTCTGCCTTGGAGCAGGAAGCTCTGGAAACCTCCTGAGGAAGTGTTGAACATAAGTGGTGTGGAAAAAAGAAAAAAAGAAAAGATTTTGTTGTTGCTTATCTCAACTGAACCGACCTGAGGCTCTGTAACACCTGAGATTTTTTAGGTTTTTTTCCTCCATGTCCTCTTGGCATTTGGCTGTACCTGTGGAAAGAATAGTGAAGGCCTCTTAGAGGACTCATTAAAGGTTAATCCAAGGAAGACTCTCCTTAAACAGAATTATAAAGAAAGCTCCTGCCACTGATGTGACGATGTTTCTCCAGGACTGTTCATCATCCCTGGAAAACCTTGGCTCTGAAACAGTGCTGTCCTAAACACTGTGGTACAGCTAGCAATTTCAGCTATGGAGTTCCTCAATTCCCTTTTTTTTTTTTTTTTTTTCCCCTAGCTGAGGACTGAAATGATTCCTGTGCCTGCTGGAGATGGTTTTCCAGCTAGTCCCAGCTGGCCCTGGCTAGGCATCGTTCCAGACTCAGTTAGGCAGTAGCAGGCTTATTGGCCACAACCACCCGGTGGGTCAGAGCTACACGAGAGCTTCGACGAAGGACTCAGAAGGGACCTTGTGGCAGGATAGCTTATTGTCACATGCACCTTATGGTTCAGGCAGCCACACGGCCGAGGAGGGGGAGAGAGGGAGAGGGAGAGGGAGAGGGAGAGGGAGAGGGAGAGGGAGAGGGAGAGAGAGAGAGAGGGGGAGAGAGAGCGAGAGAGCGCGAGAGGAGAGGAGAGGAGAGGAGCGGAGAGGAGAGGAGAGGAGAGGAGAGGAGAGGAGAGGAGAGGAGAGGAGAGGAGAGGAGAGGAGAGGAGAGGAGAGGAGCGGAGAGGAGAGGAGAGGAGAGGAGAGGAGAGGAGAGGAGAGGAGAGGAGAGGAGAGGAGAGGAGAGGAGAGGAGAGGAGAGGAGAGGAGAGGAGAGGAGAGGAGAGGAGAGGAGAGGAGAGGAGAGGAGAGAGAGAGCTGGGGGCGGGGTTAGTGATTATAAGGGACTGGAAAGAGGGGTGGACACAAGAGGGAAACCCAATCAGGGAAATGGGGATGGCACACAGACAACCACTGGAAGATGAGGGGTGGGGAACTTCCCAGTCTGTTCCAATCAGGGACCGAGTCTCTCCAAAGTCTCTGGAAAGAGGGGGAGAGGCCTCCTGGAGGGGGGCAGACCTGGGTGGAGAGCAGCAGATGATAGATTGTACCAGATGGGGAGAAGTACAGGGGGAACTTGGATTAAACCATTACAGAACTTACATAATAAAAACAGGTAAAAACAAAACATGAAAATACAAAGCACACCGCAACTTCGGACCTTTGTTTTTCAACAGGGGAGAAATTGCTCTTTGCTGGGAAGTGCACTGGGCTTCACTTCAGTGTTTGCTTTGTTCTCCCCTGTGCTGCATCTGGGCTGTAATTGCCTACATTCAGGTTTTTTTTGAGGCTTTCCATTATTCATTAATACCTTGTTTACTCTGTAATGATTCTTTTAGGGTCTGTGCTTCTGGGATGCTTTTGCCAACACAAAGATGGTTGTTGACATTTTGTAAGAGTGTTCCACATAGATTTTTTGTCTTCTTGGTTGCCTAAGAAGGTTATCTGCTAATTCAATAAAGCAACAAAATAAGATCTTGGATCAAGCCAGGCATGGGAGTGTGAGAAGATTTCTGGGTTACTGGCATGTTACCTTTACTTCACAATTAGTAATTTTACTTTGTTTGTGGAAGAACAGGAGTCTTAGAGTAATCAGGGAGATAAAATGATGACTGTATAACTGGGGGACAGTAGTATATCTTGTGATGAGGTTCTCTAGTCAATCTGAGGTTTATAGTTTTCGTTGTCTTTTTAAATTTTGTTTTGTTTTGTTTTATTCAAAGAAAAGCCTTAAAAATTCATCCAAACTGAGAAAGAGAAGAAGGGGATATGAATTAGTGATGGGCAATAACATATGAATTTTTCACAATATTTGTGGAACTCTGTTCAAGGAGTTTTTATAAATATTGCAATACTGGTAGAACTTCAGTGGAAAGTAATCCATGGGTTTTCAGAAGGCTGTGACATGGAAATATTTCCCCTCAGCCTTCTGTTTGCTGGGTTTTATTTCAACTTTTATCGGTGTCATTCACTATCATGTATGTATTCATGGTTTTTTAAATTTTCTGGTACCTGTGGTGGTACCTGTAGTCTTGGAAGTGTATTTGTTTTTACAGTTATCTTTCTTTTTGGGCAAAAAGAGTTCCTGTCATTTTCACACCCTTAAAATATGGTGGGAATTATAGGCCACCTAAAGTAAATGCATCTTCCCCATGTTCAAATGTGTGGTTAATAATTAGGTCACTGTCTTTGGAACAGACCAAATGCAACCAAAACAATAACTTCAAAATAGCAGCCCTGGTTTCCGAACGCCTACAAGTGAAGAACAGCTTTACATTGTTACACAGCTACAGGGACATTATTTTCTCATCTTTCATCTAACTGTCTTCCCATCTGCAGATTAAACATCTGCCAGTTGCTATTTAAATGACATGGGTAATATCCTGACTCTCGAAATCAAAATTCCCATTAACTACTATGGGACTAGGAAGGCTGCTGCCCTGTAAATCCATCTCCCCTCTTCCTGTGCTCACCCCTCCTTACTTTAGCACATTTCCCATTCCACAGTTGCTTCGTGCAGACAGTTCATCTCCTTTCTGCCTTTGATTGATTGATTCACCTCAATCAATGTTAATTTTACTTTCTTCACAAGCTCAGCTGTGCTCCTTATCTATGCTTTTCACTTTCTCAATGCTGTCACTGCTCTGTGTCTCAGAAAGAAGAAGGAGGGATAAAAGAAAGGCTGAGAGATGGAAGAGGAAAGGGCAGTAAAGGCTGTTTCCCTCTCCCTGCTCTTTGAAATGTCCTGACTCATAAGGCTGTGTCTGGTTTAAAAAATCAGAGGAGCTTCCTCACCTAAAAAAGTAGATTTTTTCATAACAACATATGCAGGCTTGCAAGCGCACATGAAAAATGGAACCTTCAGAAACAGTGATTTTGATACTACCAACCAAAGCCAGATAAATTTCTATAATAAATGAACTTCTATAAATAATTCTTGCCTGATACTATGTTTGATTAGCTCGCAACTGTGGAGGGATGCATTCTCAGCCTGAGAGCTGTGATCCTGCAGAATGCTTCAGCAAATGGGGAAATTCAGTTTGGAACATGGATTTGGAAACTCTCCAATCATTTAAGTTGTGAAAACCCAACTGACATGGTGTGAGTATTTCTGAGGGGCTGTGTAGGTTGACCAATTAGGGACAGATGAGATCAGTCTTTCCAAATGGATGCCTCAGGAATGTGTGTGATAGAATACCACTGTGATTAAAACATCCAGGGATGTAGTCACCTAACCAACTTCCAGAAATTTATCACAGATGGTTTGAAGTCAAGAGGAATTCCTATCTTGTCTCTTTATATTCATGTATCATTCAGACATCTCTCAGAAGCATTAGGATACTTTAATAAAAACTGTGGGATTAAAACCAATAAATTTCACTGTTTTCTGTGACTTAAAAAAAAAAAAAAATCAATGAAGCTTTCAGTAGACTTGCAACATGCTACCACATCATCTGGGATGCTTTTCACTGAGGAGGAAGCCCAATTTAGATTCTGAAATGGAGAATATTTCTCTGTGTAAGAGTTTCACATGTCAGATCTCAAAGCAAGGTCAGCTACATCTCCTTTTCATAGCTTATTTCTGACATTACTGACAGAATCTGGTAGTTTCTAAGAGGTCTGGGAAGTAATGAGTTTTGTGTATGTTAAGTCTTTGTATCCGTAAAATTACATCTTCCTTACACAGGGTGCCTTCCTTGTAAGATTTCTTGGGAAGGATGCAGCCAATTTTATATTCTCAGAAGCAGGAAGAGAAGAGGAATTCCTTGCTGGTTGTCTGCCAGAAATTTTAGTTCCTTTGTGTTCCTTGATAAAAGGGATCAAGCTGCTGAGGAATTCCAGCTTTAGTATGTATTAGCTATTACTGATCTATACTGGGCCTGTTGTACAGCCCCACATCAAAATGTTAACTGATAAAGAGAAATAACTTGTACTACAGAGGCTTTTCACCAAATTTTCTTAGTGGAGAAAGTGAAATATTTACATATATTTGCTGAAGGTTTTATAAATGTGTGGGGAAATCTGAGTTCATACATTCAAGTCAAAACAGAGAAAGTATAAAAAAGAGTTAAGAAATCTGGATTTGGCAAAAAATAAGGAAGATAAAATAGAAAAATCAAACTATTTTTATTCAAGAATGTGGGGAGCTTTTGGTGATAAAATTGGTCTGTTTTCTCCTCTCCATCCCCTTGTCTCTCTCCTTGCAACTCCAACCAAGAACAGTTTGGAATGTACAGGAGAGTACTGGTATCTGAAGATCACATGCATGGATTAACATTTGGCTAGACCTTTGAAAACATAAAAAGATGTAGGTATTATCCTGTACCTTCTGGTAGCAGCTGTATAAAAAGGGAGGAAACAGAAGCTGAGCCCCTGAGCTTCTTTGCAAAGGCAGGTGAGCAGAAGAGGTTGAAAACCTGGGGCAGAGCCCAGGCTCTCTGGAGGAGGGATCTGGTATTTGAAAAGGACAGGATCAGCCTTGATAAATCTGAGAACTCCTCCTGAACGAGGCCTCTTCTTCCCCCCAGGGTGTGCAAGCCACATGCCCCCCAACTGTGAGGATGGATTCCCTCTCTGACAGCCCTCTTCCAAACCTTTTTAACATTACTGGCTGTTCCACTGGTAGGAAACATCCTGTCTAACCTCATGAAATGTTAAACTTAATGAAATCCATGAGTGGCAGGTGGCAGACTGAGCTGGGAAAGGGCACAGCAGCACAGAGCAGAAGAGATGTTCTCAGAGCTTTTGCCCGGTTGCTAAGGAAACTGTTCCTTTCCTCTGTGTTCAAAGAGTCATGGCTAGATGGGCATTGAGATATTTGCTGGCAGACATGCCATCATTTTCAAATTATCTCCATCTGTGTTTGCCTTTTTCTAAGGGGAAAATAAAAAAGAAAGGGAAAGAAAGCATACACAAAATTTACTCGGTTTTCTTGGACACATGTTTGTTGATGGGATGTGATCTCGGTGTAGGGGAACTTTGCTGCTGCTTCAGTGGGATGGACCTGTCTGTAGTTGCCAGAGTCTTTATTTGACCTCTGTTTAACCCATCTTCTATGATATATTGCATCCTATTAGGAGATAAATTACCTACAACATAAAATAATACTACATGAAAGTTGAGTCTTAAGCAAGATCCCCCCTTCATGTAAGCATGCAATCTCCCTCTGGATGCAAGGGAACTAGCCAACAACTTGCAGTAAAACATGTGCCCATCAATTTATGGCACACTGGAAAGCTTTTTGAGGACCCAGACCACTGAAAATAAAGTTTTGAGATAGAATTATCAGTATCTCTTGTCAGCCAACAAGGCCACTGCCACTAAGGAACGCAGAATGACGACTGTGTTGTTGCAGTGCCTAAACTGATTTCCTGCTCATGGTGCATTTTCTCTCTTCAGGTCAGCTCACATTTTTCATAGTAGAGTGCCTAGGTGATATTTGCTTTCCTCTTTGTGCCTATTTTTAAAAGGTGTGTTTGTCTTAGTGTTTGAAATGGAGGTAGTAAAATAACTGGGGTTATGTATTTTGTTGTTCATGCCAAAAATATACCTTATAAATGCAGTGGTTGGCAGGGGGTAGTAGTTTTCTGAGGATATTCTGTCTACTGCTGGACCCTCTGAGGTAAATGGCAAAACTCCAGTGCACAGTATTTGGCATTCAACTATTTTCAAAAGTTGGTATTTTTGGCTGAGGCTTGCTTAGGAAGATACTTCGGGCAGGGCCTCTCTGAAAATCTCAATGTTCATGAATAGTTTTGAGTATTTCTTTCATTATTTGAAACAATAAAGAAGACATCAACATGGTAACAGAATTGGGGACCTTTTCCAACAAGTTTTGATGCTTGTTTTCTCTTGGAAGAGCTGTCAGAGCTGCATCTGTGGTTTTAAACCATCCTAAGCTGGCTTTCTTTGCTTGTACCTGTATGGTGTGCAGTCATGCCCCTATGAATATGTAGTTAGTGTCCTGAATGGAACCTAATATGTTAGAAAAGCAAGTTTTTAATATGTGTTGCTTATGTAGAGAATTTAGACACTGTTACGACCCGTTCAAAGTGAACTAAGTTCATATTTAGTTTCTTAGAGTACAAAGGAGGCCAAAAATGCTGTTTAACCAAAATCAGTATACTTTATTCAATATCAATGTACCCACCAAAGCTGATATACTTTATTCAATGTACCCACCAAAAATGATATGCAATAACAAGAGAAAGAAATGGGAGAGAGAGAACTATATAGATAAAAGCAAAAGAGAAAAGAGAGATAGGACAGATAGGATATAATTACCACAGAGAGAGACGAAGTCCTCACAGCAATCCAATAGGTCCGCCTTTGCAAATCCTCGTAGTGCGCCGCTAATAGATTTGTCTTCGCAGAACCCTCGTGGAGCTGATAGATCTTCGTCTTCTGTGGGGAGGTCCTCAAAAGGGGTCTCTTCTGAGGCAGTATATCTCCAGAGTGGGGGAGAAATCTCGTGAGTCTAGGCCCAATGCACAAGGAGAGGGGGGAGAAGTCCCGTGATGGAGTCCAGGCCCATGCACAATGCGAGGGAGGGGGAGAACAGGGCAAGCTGTCCTGCTACACCTCAGGCACAGGTGGTACAGAATCCAGGGGCAGTGTAGCATGCTGCGACTATCATTGTTTCAGCAGGATGTATGTCCGGGAACTCAGTTCCTAAGCAAACACACCTGAGCAAAATGGCAATTCTGGTAGCAGTTACATCAGCTCTTGAGGTTTCCCTCTTGTTCCCCCCCCAAAGTCTCCATGACGAAAAACGTGAGACAAAATTGAGGGTCTTCGGGCCGACTCTCACAGACACCATCAGGAATTTTTTTAGGTGTGTGCTTCTGGCTAGAAAGAGTGAGTAGTGAAGCCAATCATTTCCTGAAAATACAAATACCTTGTATGAAGCTTTCTGAGAAGGTCTTTCAGGGCTGTAGAGAGAAAATTAAAAGGTTCAGTTCAGAGATTTGTGCTCCTCCTAGCCCAGTGATTCAGGCTGTCAGCTGAGGTGGGGGAAACTTGCATTCATTGTAGTATTCTGTCTGATGACACCAGAAATGAGCAGCAGCTTCCCAAAATGTGGTCACCTCACTGCTGAGCTGAAGACTCTGCCTCCTGATGGAACTGTCTGACAGTGAGGGCTTCTGAACAACCATTAGCTCTAAAATGGTGACTTTTAGTATCTTGATGCCTATGATAATAAATCTGAGCCATGTTTAATATGAATTTAGCCCTAAGCACCAGCTGTCCCTTGGTCCTGTGGACAGCAGGGTCCACATGCTGAAGTTTTTTCAACTCACCATGAAATCAGGGCCACTTCAGCAGAATAGACTGAAGAAAATCTCCTAGGAGACTTTCCAAATTTAAGAGTATGCAATCCATTTTTTCTAATTCTGTGATAACAGTGAGTTGAAAACAGATGTTCTACCTTGCTGAATCCTGCCATTTTATAGTTCTCTTTTGTCTTAACTGGGAAACTCTCATTTTGTTGTGTGATTTATATGCAGAAGAAAAGTCAGAAGGGGAAAGAGATAGGGACTAAAATATTTGGGCTGGGGGTAGAATTCTCCTTTGTTTTTCTGTTTTGGCAGTTCAGTTGCACTTCTGCGTGGCTGGCAATTTTGTAAGAAGTCAGGTGTGGGAGCATTTCTCATCTCCTAGGTCTAAATATACGGACTCTTCATGTCCTGAATGCAAACTTCCTGGGCATTTGATCCTTTTTGTTGATTTTCTTACGCCTTTTTGATATAAGGAAATCTAGGTGCCTGCCTAGGAAGAGACAGAGTGCACAAAATCCATTGTGCTTGAATTGTTCAGGACCTCACTGACAGCACCTGTGGAGCCCTTATCCTTTTGTCTGTGCTTTATCGAGATCAGGATGCATAACTCAAGTTTAAGACATTGTCAGACCAGTTATAGACACTGCAATAACTAACCCTGAAGTCCATTTATGGATTTATTGCTAAGATGGTTAGGACTCTTGGAAATGCCACTGCATACTTCAAATCCATCTAAAATTACATTCCCATGACATTTCATAGATCTGGTAACATTTACAGTGTTACAAATCATAATGAACATTACCTTTGCAAGTATGGAATCTTCCAGAATTGTTTTATATTATAGACAGAGAGAAAGAGATTTTGCTTCTTAAAAACCAGTATATTTTGGGTTATGCATTTTCTAGCTTTTCTTCTGATGAATCTTCCTATAATTATTACAGCTTTGGGTCATTCCACCAGTAACTTAGAAGTGTATATTCACAATAAGTAGAGTCTATAATTTGAGTCTCTTCCACATTGAATCCCTTCATATGTTAAATAATTGCTGCACAAATGTGGAATCAGTGGGTATCACTTTCTCCTTTGGCAGAGCAGTTGTCAGACCTCCATAATTTCTTTTACATACAAGAGCACAAGCCAAAAGGGGACTTTAATGAAGGCCAGCTGGTGGTCTCAGCCTCAGGGCTGGAGAAATGGTCACCAGCCTACAGCACTGTGTTCGGCTGTGGTCACTTCAGAAGATACAGAGCCACCTTCCATTTCATTCTCTGAGGACCTAAATTCTGGTTAAAGATCTAATATTAATTACTGGAAGGCCAAAGAGATTGCCATATGCAATTTAGTGTTTCATAATTCATGTACTTGAAAATCCCAGTCAGGAGGCGTATTTTGGTTTTCATCTCATTTTCCTCCTCCCAACACAGAAAACTCCTTGATGCTAGCATATTTTGTTTGACTGTCTCTCTAATGGTTCCTGTCAGTAATAGTGTGGTGGACATCAGATAATGAAGAGTGATAATTGTAAAGCAACCTGCAAAGCAAACTATGCAGTGAGATGTCTGTGTGAATGATTATATATTTACATTATTCCAGAGTTAATGCTTTAGTGATTGCCTTGTTTTCTCAGTACCTGAGTGTCCCATTGCTGTTAATAATTGTCGTGGTTTGATCTGCCCCAGGAAGTGAGAGTGTTGGTTCAGAGGGAAGCTGGCCCAGGTTGCCACCCTGTGGACCAATGAAAGGTCAGTTCTGCTCTGCGAACACACATTTCAGTCTGTGTAGGTGGTGGAGCGCTCTCTTTTCGTCTTCTGCCTCCAGAGAGAGCACACAGGCCTCCCTCCTCCTCCTAGCTGTGGAGGGGGAGGGAAGGCCTCCCCTGGCCGAGGCCAAGGCTTGCTATGCGGCCTGGGCTGGGGGCGGGGTGAGCCTGGACAGCAGTTATGCCGATTTTCTGGCACTGCTATCTGAGCCTCACTGCTGTTGGATCTGGGCCAGCACAGCTGTCTGTGAGCTCTGGCCTTAGCTGTGCCCCACCTCCTCCAGACTGGGGGGAAAAGTAGAACTGCCTAGCCAGCCAGGCCGACTGAGGCTGGAGGGGTGGAAGACTCTAACACCTGGGATGTCTTTGGGTTTTTGGTGCTGAGCCCCGCTGTCCCCCTCCCCAGAGTGTGACCAGCACTCCCTTATCAGAAGATTCATCAGTTGTGGCTTCCATAAGTGATAGGAGAAAAGGAGCCTGGGACTTGTAATGTCAGCTGAAGATAAGAAGAGATGATGCCGTGGTTTTTGCCAGACTTTCCTTGTAGTGGCCATGGAGACTTCACGAATGCTCCTGTAACGAATGGAAACTGTGTTTAGGGGGATACAAGGTTGGCACTGTGTAGGGAGAAATGCCAGTGCCAGAGGGAGTGAACAGAAGATTGAGAGGGTGTGGTGGTGCCCTCAGAAGAGGCTTCTGTTCTCTGAACCCTTTGCCCTGAGGGAGAAATGGGGGAGGGACATGTGTCCCAGAAGCACCCTTAAAAGAGAATCCTACAAGCAGGTTTTTTTAGCCCCTGGGTGGTGGTGAGAGCACTGCCCATTGGGGAAGGAGGACTTCTCAAATGCACAATTCCTCTGTATGGGGTGGGTCATTTGTGAAGAGTGCGGGCTACAAGAGACTGTGTTTCTTGTGGGAGTTTCTATAGGGCACAAGGAAGACTCCTCTCCCTTAATATTTTAAGCTGGAAGTTCCAGGTTTTGTCTCAGAAGGTTTTGGTGGGAATTTTGGTGTGGGGGAGGAGGAGTGGTTTGGAGGTTTTTTTCACTTTTGATGTGGTTTCTTTCTGTTTCTTTTTCCTGTATAGTGTGAGTTAATAAAGTTTTCTTCCTATGTTTAAGTTGGAGCCTGCTCTGCTTTATTCCCAGTCTGGTCTCACAGCAGTATTTTAAAGAACTATATTCTCATGGGTGCGCTGGCATCAGGCCAGCAACTTAAACCCATGACCATAATACAAGCAGAAAAATCATGTAAATATGCAGAATTGTAGCATTTGAACTCAAAAGGACAAATGAACTGCCAAGCTGAACATACTATTGCAGATGGATTGACAGTGTGCAATTATTTTAGAAATTTTTGGGTGGAGATCTCTAAACAGCAGAAGCTGTATAAAAGCCCTAAACTCTACCTGCATGTTCACATTTGGCTATGTAAGTTTAAAAACCATTGGTATCTGATAATTCAAAACCAGTCATTTCTCATATTGGCTCTCGTTTACTTTGTTTAGTCACTTACTTGACTTTATTTAAAACATAGATTTTTGAAATCCCAGAGGGAGACACTTTTGTTTATAAGTGCATAATAAAAAAGGGACTATTTTTTGAAGAAAAGAATTGGCAGTCAAAAGCAGAGGCAGAGGAGTTCACCTTGACTCAATGAAATTGCCTTTTCTTTTTAACACAATGGATTTAAAACTAATCAACTTTATAACTTCAATGAGAATTTGGGGAGCTGGAGAATATTTAAAAAATTTTTTTCTTTTTTTCTTTTCTGTTTTTTTCCCCCTATTTTGCACAAAATAGAGAACACGTTTAGGGGAACGCCAGCAGGGAGGTGCCAAACCATCTGGTTTTAGGGTCAAGAATTACTTCTGCTGTGTACACATCAGATACAGCAGCTTTGCTGTGTCTTGAATCCCAGCAAGAGTGGAGGAAGCCTTAAATGGAGGTCTCGTAGAAAGACTGTGGAATGAAGAAATGAAAGAGAAGCTTTTGTGTCAAGCAGAAAATAAGACCAGACTGGAAGAGTTTATGGAGTAGGAGAGAACTGAGATGTATCCTGGTGCGTGTGGGAGAAGGACTCCCAGCTTCAGATGCGGAGCTTGGCAGATGGTTATCCCTGTAGCAGAAGCACAACTGACAAAACCTGCAGAAGAACTGCAGAAGGAAAAGAAATAGATGGAACTCAAGGTGATAACATCATGTCCATGTCCTTTTCCTTTCCTTACCACAGGACATGACAGCATTTGCCTCAAACCCAGATTTATTTGATAAAATGTAGGATTTTCAGGAATCCAGCAGCTCTCTTGGCACCACCCATGTCCTGAATTCCTGAGCAGTGATATTCTGAAGATCAACTCTGCAGTTCATTGCCTGAGCCCTGCACAGCTGCACGTCAGACACATTGCAGACAGCTTATATGTGAGCAGTAAATCTGGTGCATTCTTAAAGGAATTGTTCCACTGCCATATGTTCACACCTATTTGGCAAAACAAAAACAAAACCAAAGAACCCAAACAAACAAACAAACAAACCAAAAAACCACAAAAATTATCAGTAACCCATGAATTGAGAGTCATTCATGAGAGATGAGAGATCCCAAGACAGAAGAGAGGATTGGTAATGCATTTGGTAGCCAGAGTCTGAAGGAGGGGGCAAAATAGTCAGAGTTCAACTGGTCTGTTTCACTTTCAGTAATTATTGATGGGGAAGGTGTGTGGGATAATGATGACAAATTAGTTTGGGGATTTTTTGGTTTTGTTGATTTTTCACAGTGGAATTTATATCTATGTCATATATGTCTGTATCTATATCATCTATATCACCTATATCTATAGCTATATGTACATCTTTATTAAGATAAATGCAACAAGTAGGTTCTCTGTGTTGAGTGAGGTATTTACAAATCTAACACTACATTACTAGATTACTACATTACTAAATCTAAATCTAACTGCAATGCAGCATTGAAAAATACAGTCCTAGTTCGAGAGAAAGGGCAGATTTGGAGAAGTGGAGGCGCAGGAAGAGTGTAGGGATTAGGTTATAAATGATGGGATAGAGGCTTGGCAGTGGGGACCCCACATGTGGAGTAGTGGAAACATGAGAATGACATGAAAAGGTGAGAAATCAAAAAATGTAGCAACTTAAAATACATTATTATTTCCTTCCCTGTAATGCTAAGACCTGGACTAATAACTAGCAGACTTTTAAGATTTCAATTATTCTTACAATTCTTTCTTGGCTTTAAACTTACGTGCATTACCACTTCTCCCTAATTCAGTCCTATTCCTAAAATCAGTCCTAATTTTCCTTCAGGGAACTTGAACGCAGAAAGACTTTCTCTACAGCTCTCCTTCCAGTATGTGAGATTTGGTCTGCTTTACCACCCCTACGAAAAAAAATGGTCCCAAGATGTTGCTAAAATGAAAAGGTGTTAAATTCTCAATTTTGGGAGAAAAATAGGAACTTTTTGACATGGGAGGTTGACTCTGGTTAGGATATGCCAGGACCAAAGTTTTTCTTGTCCTGTCTCAAATAATTTTTTTTAAAATTAAGATCATTCAAAATTTTACAGAGTTGCCAGAATCAGATTGTCCCATCAGTAAATTACTGCTTTGCCTGACACAGGCTCTAGTGTGAGAGCAAATATATCTGCCAATAAAGCTGTTTGTATTTAAACAAACCAGCATGCTTACATACTTTTTTCGATATGTGCTTTTTTTTTTTTTTTTTTTCTGTCTATGGAAATACAGTCCAGCTTCTGCTCTGATGTCAATCAGTCCTCAGTGACTGATTTTTCAAGCCACTTCTTGAGCTCTCCAGTCATGGAGCAGTTTATCCCCATTTATTCCCATGCTTTTCTTTATTCTACAATTCAGAAAATTCTGTGCTACGACACTGGGCCAATACTTTCCAGCCCATTTGCTGCATACATGGAAGAAAAACTGTTCTCTTTTTTAAATTCCGTTTCTTAAATACTTGAAGATTTTATCATATCTTTACACCCTTATCTTTATCTTGGCAAACTTTGCTGAAAATAGGGTTTTTTGTAAGTGCTGCAGGCAGAAAAATCTTTTTGGTTTTGCCCAGAGTTAGAACTGCATCTCCCTCATCTGCCATGGCTGCTGAGAAGAGTTTCCACACAGGAGTTCTGCAACTACAATGTTAAATTCAATTCAGAGAGTTAGTCTGGATATACATAAATCACGATTGCAGCTTGAATTCTGTATCTCTTCAATTGGAAAAGTTTTAGTGGTCTCATCTGGTTGATGGAAACAGATTGGATTACAAGGCAATTCTCCCACTTTCCTGGAAACATGTTGTCCTCCATTAAATAATGAATTGTATTATCAAATGTTTTCAGCCTAATAGCTTTGACATTCCTTGTATCCACTTCAAAAACCTTTAAAAAATGAACTCCTAGATCAAAATTGCTGTGTGGTCTTCAAATAAATTCTGTTTTGATGATGATATGTACCTTGTGGGTGTCTATGACCCATGTGCAGAAGAGATGAGGAATAAAGGGGTTTTAAAGAGCAAACAAATTCAAGATGGAACTTTAATGTTAGTTTAAAAATCGTACTAACAATTGAATTTAATGGGCATGGCATACCTCTGTTATAAAGAACTATGATGTACTAACCAATCAGTAGAAATTCCTGGAATCAGTGCCAAGGCTTGGTGTAGAGGAAACTGTTTTTTTCTAGCTAGCACTAGAATTGGAGAATTGGACCGTAACTTGTCTTTAATGAGTAAACTCGCTCATGGTCGACACTTTTTTACCCTTTAAGAAATTGTAGTGGCCTTGTGTTCTGTGGGAACTTTCCCCCTGATTCAAAATATAAGTAAAACCTAAAATCTGACTATTTAAAATAGATAATTGTATTCTGAAACAGAGGTATTCAGAAAGAAACCAGCACTAAAGCCATGTTCTAAATAATAATACTGAAAGAAGATAAATATCTTTACCACAGTATGTGCCCACAACTTCAGCCTGAACTCTCCAGCAATAACTCCATTGGCATCCTGCAATAGTTCAGCTTTTAAATGCATTTTTTGTATGGGGAAATTAAAGGACTCATTTCAAACCCCCTCTGAAGTTGACTGTATTACAGTATATCTTCATTTAATGGAAAACTAAATTGAAATTCAAGAAAATCCCTAGTCCTCATGGAAACAAAGTCCAAGGCTATGGTTTGTTTATTTCTCAGTGCATTTCCTAGTTATTTGTCATCTGGAAATCAATGGGAAAGAGCATGTCAAATGAAAGGACACATTCCTTTTATGACAAATCCATCTGATGAGGATCAGAAAAGGCCATCTGCCATTTCAGCTTTCAGAAATGGGATTTCTGTCAATCATGGGTGCAACACAGGGGTACTCTCCCTTGCATTAAAATGTGATTTTTATGTTTCTTGTCTTGGGGTAAAGAGGATGCACTGAGGATAGACAAGTTTGATTTGATCTTTAATAAAATGGCAAGAAACAGTTTGAAACAGGTTATTTCCTATCATATTTTCCACTATTGATTTGTCAGAGAGGTATTGATATTGTTTCTTTCATCACTTCAGAGGGGGAGGAGGAACATTTCCTGATGAATTGGTGCAGCTGAACAGCTCTATATCCTGTCAAGCTTGATATTGCTTTGGGATCATGCACTGCTGGCTGTTGGGCTCTCCTCCAGAAAAAAGAAGAGTGTAAAATTTTGTGTCTGGGATAAACTTAAAAATTTAAATGTTTAGTATCTGTACTCAAATGCATCACATTTTATTCTGGTAAATAGAACATTGAGTGAGTTTCTAAAGGCAAGTGAAGAAAATACAGTTTCAAAGAAGCAACATAAGAAATTTCTTTTTCCTGATTTATTTTTTTCTCATGTCTTCCTGTGGGGAAATGAAAATATGTTAATATTTTTTAATTAACTCTGAAACATACTAGTGCCAAAGTAATTAAATGTACTACTGACCACTAATTTCTCTCACTGTACACAGTTATGAAATGAGAAAAGAACTTTTTACTTAGGAAAAAAAAAATCTAGGTCAGAACATTTCTCAGTGTTTCATATACACATATTCATAAAATATATGAAATTATAGAAATTATTTCTATAATTTCATCATCCTGTTTAGAGGTAATAAAAATGTATGAATACTTTAGTACAAAACTTTCATTCAATAATTAGGAATTAATAAAAATCATTGAAGTACATAAGGGGTTTTAATGTATTGTGAAGAAGTTTAGTTGACTAGATCTATGATAAAGTTTTAAGAACATATGGATTATCATTTTCAGGAAGGGTGTGTAGTTCAGATGCTTTAAGTGGGAAACTTGATGAATTTTGTTTATTGTTCTGATTGTCACAATTTCTGTATAAAGCACATAACCACAGTGAACTCATCTGGATTGTCCACAAACAGAACAAAGGTTCAAAGCTGAAATATTGTGAAATTTAGGTCTGGCCTCCTGGAAGCTCCTAAAGAGACTTCCTCAGCTACCCAGGGATTTCCAGTCTCATCCATTTGGAACAGAAAGCCTCTTACAAGCAGCTTCCTGCCTGTCTTAGTGGAGTGGTAGGGCAGAGAAAAGCCTGTTTCCATAAGGAGAAACTTAGAACAACCTGGTAAATACCTTGTGTGGGTACACAAGAGACAATTAAAGAAGAGCTGATCAGTGAAAGGACAGATGGTCACATAGATTTCTGTAGGAAGCTGAAGGAAAAGGCATGAGGAATGCCAAGTCGTGCAAGTAAATCAAGTAAACCTCAAAAACCATGCTGGTTCTAAGAGGAAAAAGTTGTGGAATTGCTCACATCATGGCTAGCAAATTGTTTTAGTCTCCAAAGTAGGCAATATTTCCCTTCCTTCCTGTAGTTTTCAGCCTTACACAGGTCCTATGGTATTGTTTAATTCAATTTTTGTTGTTCCTGTAACTATAAAGGGGAAGAGAGGGAAAATGGTTGTGTATAAGCATGACAAACATGTACACGTACATGTAAAAACATGACATTTTAATTATAGATGTCAATGGGCTTTCTGGACTTCAGACATTTTATATATTTTTTAGCATCATGAAGGTAGGTGATGTCATTTAGTAATGCTTATTATGTTGTCATTATCATATGGACTTCAATACATTTAGTTGGACTATCAAATTTGAATGATCCATTTCAGTAATGGAATTCAATAATAGCCTTAAGCCAGCAATTGTTTGTGTTGCAAATTGCGGGTTTTTAGAAACTGTTAATTAATAATTTTGCTCATTTAGCTCTCTATTGTCTTCTTTTTACAGGCTAGAGATGCTCAAAAGTAGAAGAGAATCAGTTTCTCCTTTTAGAGCTTTATCCTGAATTTTAGGTAGGATTTGGCACTTTGAGACACTTATTTCTAGAAAGTATCCTTAGACATACATCTGTTCTTCTAAAGTTATGTTTCACACAGGCATAGTAACAGCATCAGGTAAATAGAAAATTCCTTTATTGCCCAAACGAAAGAAAGATGGTTTCCTTGATAGTCTTAATTAAAGCAAAGGGGAAATCATGATACCACGCCCTCTTTCCTTAGAAGTTGATTTTCACACCTTTCTAATAGTGTAATTAAATGCATGCCTTTTTAAATTCACGACTTAAAAATAAAACCATCAGACTGGTTTCTTAATAATCTGGTGTTCCTTGAGTCTCAGGCTGATATTTATCACACAATTCTTACAGCTTTGATTTCACTGAATGAAATGCTTTCAGTGATTTGACACTCCTAAACTGTAAAGAAGATGAAAAATTATTATTATTAAAAAGAGTAATAAAAATTATTACAGCTTTTTACTAATTAAATATGCACACTCTATCTTTTCACTTTATAGACTGCATAGTATTTCTCTATATATCTGTATATATAGATATATACACACTTGCATGCATATATAAATAAATATAAAATCAATGTAATTTCCTCAGAAAAACTGATTGTATCTTATCCCCAAAAGGCTGAAAAATGTGTAAACTAGCCTTAATTCAGAGAGATTAGGGTTTCTTTTCTTATTCTTATTTTGGCAAATTGGGGATTAACATATTTAGAATGAAAGCCTTTTTTCCCCTGTATTTTTTTAGAGTCCCTTGGTCCTTAGCAAGATGGAATAAGATCAGAATAGCCATATTTGATTTGCTTACTTGTTTCCAAAATGGAGAAGATAATTTCTAAAAAAGTAAACTAAGATTTTTCTGCTCCCCTGTTTCTCACATTTGATTATTTTAAATTCCATACTCTATAAAATGGTTACAAACTGTCGCTAGACTGTTCAACATCTGTAAGTAGCTGTCAGAACTTGTTCATAAAAATCTGAATTTGTGTTGGCAATTTTTGATTAGATTCCATGCATGCTGTTGAAGTAAATTTCAGCGTGTAATTTCAAAGTTAGATCAGTACTCAGCCCTTTGGAGATCCCTCTCACAGCAGAGATCATCTGCTTTCATCAGCTCACCAGAAAAATACAACTGCTAGAATCAAATTTCTACTGAGGCTGTGATCTTTACAGAATCTGGAATTCAATCCCATGAATATCACCTAATATAAAATTAGATATTTGCCAGTTTTGTCTCTTGTAGGGTAAGAAATGCAGTTGTTGGATGTGTATACAAAATGAACAAGCACATCTAAGAAAACAACTTAGAATGAATTAACATTTTCATTTGTGCAAAGTTTGAAGAAATTATAAGGTATTCACCCAGCCTTTTCTTTCCCCTGAATATTAATTATGCTTTAAAAATATTTTACTGTAAAAAATCCTCTCTGCTCTGGGTATGCATCTTAAAAGGATTCTCAAAGTCTGGGGACAGAAGAGATCATTAAATCATATATTCTTGGCTTTTGTGTGTTTTTGTGCATCTCTTGTTCTTCTCTAAGCTGAACAAAGAGAACTGGAAGTCTGGGTAAAGTGATCCTTTCAGAGACATTGAATTTTGAACTGGGAACACCTAGAGGAGGAGACTTTCTGACTCCAGCTTGGAGCTGAACACTAGTTCCTGAAAAATGTTTCTAGAGGGACACACACTGTAAGATTTTCTAAATCACATTATTCCATTGTCACTTTCTTGAGGGTCTTGCAGCCTTTTCTGCCACATTTACAGGGACAGGTATCCCATTAGGAATCCAATTGCTATCCTCTCTAGGTACTTCCACTTTTAGAAAGCTGACACAGGGCATTCCAGATTTTCCCCAGGAAGCCAAGATTTCAGTAACAATGCAGCTGACAGAGCTTTTCCGAGCACAGGATTAAAACTTTGGGTGATCTGTTGGGTAATGGATTAATAATGATCCTGAAGTACTCAACATGATATCAGTCATTTTTTTAAAGAAATGGAGTGTGGCATCTATTGCTGCCTGAATATTGTGGCGTGATCTTCTCATTCTTGTAGCCATGAAGGTTTTTGAAATGATTTTTTCCTTGTCTAGTCTGAAATTCTTATGGTGTACACCCCACTCCCCCAAAAAACCCAATCCTACCAACCAACCAACCAACCAACCAACCACCCACCCACCCACCCAACCAACCAACCAACCAACCAACCAACCAACCAAAACGCTCTAACAACCCCTCCTCCCCAAGAAAAAAAAAAAAAAAACAGGCCCAACAAACAGAAAGAAAGAAAGAAAGACAGAAAGAGAAAGAGAAGAGAAGAGAAGAGAAGAGAAGAGAAGAAGAGAAGAGAAGAGAAGAGAAGAGAAGAGAAGAGAAGAGAAGAGAAGAGAAGAGAAGAGAAGAGAAGAGAAGAGAAGAGAAGAGAAGAGAAGAGAAGAGAAGAGAAGAGAAGAGAAGAGAAGAGAAGAGAAGAGAAGAGAAGAGAAGAGAAGAGAAGAGAAGAGAAGAGAAGAGAAGAGAAGAGAAGAGAAGAGAAGAGAAGAGAAGAGAAGAGAAGAGAAGAGAAGAGAAGAGAAGAGAAGAGAAGAGAAGAGAAGAGAAAAGAGAAGAGTTCCCAACCCCCCAAACAAAACCCAAGATAAAGTTATTTCCTGGGTGTGGTACTATTTCTCTGTGAGCAATGAAATAGAAAGGAATGCGATCCTCCAGTGCAAACAGCATATTTGAACTTGATGTTTGTGGTGGTTTTGACTCAGGAATATAGAACATCAGCACAGCATCTGAGACCTGACTTGAAAGACAAACTATAATTTCCTATACTAGAATTTTAGATATGCCACCTGTATGTGGCTATTGAAACACTTTAGTGGGGTTACTAAGATGTTATTTAAAGCCTGAAGATATTCTTTATTTATATTGATGTGAACTTCATCACCTTTTAAGCAATATGTGCCTCCTTTGATTTATATGAGTATTCTGCTACCTTTGTCAGAATAATACTTCACCTTCCTCTTTTTTCCATCATTTCAAGTAGCTATAGAGTCAAAAAGAATACTCTCCATTGCAGTGTTTATTTTAGAGAACATTTGTTTGTTTTCCTGAAAAGCAATATGCAGATTTTAGTATACTTTTAAAAATTCTAAGGTCAACTACAAGCAAGCAAGATATAAAATACCAAAAATATCTTCCTGTAAAAACCCCAACATGAAACCTTGCTGGGAGAAAGAAGGATTCAGATTCAGGAAGGAGATCTTGCAGTAAAATTTATTTCTTTTAGCAAGTATCACCCTGGACCTCTCTGAAACATGGTAGTGAATATGTAGGAACTAATTTACACATTGTCAATGAGATTGAAGGAAGCACTTTTCCATAAAGGTAACCATAATTCCCCACAGTTTCTAAAGAATAAACCTCACAGATTCTTTTTGTAGATTCTTTGTCTTGCTGCTTGCTCAGAAAATAGCAAATTTCAGCTTGATACACTTTACTTCTTAAAATAAAGTTACAGAAAATTGACACTATCTCAGACCACAATTTAAGAATTGCCATAATAAATATCCAGTTTTGGTTGCCAGAGGGTGTTTATTGATCTCTTGTGATACACTCCAGTCCACTCCTTTTCTGTGCACATTTAATGCTGAAAATACCCTTACATGATAGTATCGAAGCACATCTCTTTGTTAATGAGCTTCCAGATAAGAGTAAATTTGCAGATTTAACTGCAACCTTGTTAGATTTTAAGGAAAGAATAAATGTATTACCACAGGAAGCAAAAGTGCAAACCCTCCCAGCCCCCTGCAAGGAACCCCAATACACCAGGGATCTGATATAGTGGGCAAATTGACCATTAAACAGTTGCCCCAATTACTTCTCTATGGCTCTAATAACCACAGACCTCCACTAATAACCCTAACCTCCACTGATTTTTTGAGAAGTGCACATAGTTCTAATTAAACAAATATTTCATTTTCCGAGTTCTTGTCAAGAGAAGACACAGTTCACAACAATCATTGGGTTTAATTATCTCATCCATGATTCCTGTACCGAGCAGCAGTAACAATTAAATAATTTTTACTTTTTTGTTCCTTTTTTTGTACACTGTTTTCTAAAACATAAAAAATGGACATCCTAACTGTGCAATGTTGAGCAGGAGAAGATTCTGTTTGTCTAGCTTCTCTAGAGTAGTTTCCCATATATGCTAATTTTCTTTAAAGATTTCAGAAGACCCTGGAAGTCAGGGAAACTTCTTGCTTTCCTCCCAAAGTGATTTTCTTAAATATTTGCGTCCTCTGAGTAATACTTGAAACTTAGGGAAAATTTTACTTAAATATTTACAATAATTCAGCTTTGAGCAGGATAGGATTTGTTTTCTATTCATATTTCTTTTGTTTCAAAGCGTTACTTCTCTCTTTTTCTTCTTTTTTTTTTCTGCCTTACTGTATTCCTGAGAGCTGTTTAAACCTATATAAATCTGCTTGATTTGAATTGAATTAAATTGATTTAAATACAAGCTGTGGTAAGACACTCCATTGCAATGGTGCCCTTCCAGGCATCTTGAAAAGCCATTTAGTAAACCTAATGTGTATGCTAATGAGAAATTAAGGATAACGGAAAGAAGGAATTCCGTGAAAGCGTTACCTAGAACATGGCAGCTCACACTGTACACACGTTGATAATTACCTCATTACCCCCCTAGAAAGGTTTGAATGACCTTGACTGTTAGCAAGAAAAATAAACACATGGTATTTTGTTATATTGTACTGCTCCTGGTTGAAAATACCACTTAATGTTAAATTTCAATAATATAAACTTGGTAATGGGATAATGCTTGCTGAGAAAGGTTTTGCCAACTGATTTCAGTAGCTAATAAGAATTAAATTTTAATGTGCTAATTAATGTGGCAAAGAGCAACTTAGCAAGCAAATAGGCAAAACAGAGAAAATGTAGAATTTTTGTGTTGTAGAGAATCTCTTACATGATGTTTCTGAATACCAGCCCTCATGCTTCTGCTAGCTGGCTTAGCAAAACAATATTAATAAATGAATAAAGAAAAGAAACTTCAGAATGAATCCGAGATTTTCTTATGATTTTTGTGTGGCCTATTTTTGTTTATCCTCACTGAGCTAAATGCACCTGTTTGCTTTTTATTCTATAAACATTCTGATTTACAATAAATACAAGAGGCTGTCTTTGTCCAATAATATCTTTGACTAAATATGTTCCTACCCAGGGAAAAGTCCTGGTAGATTGTTATGTTCATCTTGGTTATGTCTGAGAAGACACTCTGCAAGAGGAAAATGTTCAAAATTGGGTAACACCATAGTCAGAGCTTCCTCAGAGTAAGTAAAGAACAAGTACAGAAACACTGCTGCAACAAAGCCTACAGTTAAATTTGAGCAGAATTTCTTCACTTCTAGGCCTTATCCATTATAAATATTTTGTCACTTTCTTTGACAATTCAGTAAACAGAAAAAACCCCCAAAAAAGCCTTAAGCTTTCAGTCAGTGAAATCTCCCTTTGATTATTTATATTTGAAGAAAGCATTCTGAATCTTAAAAATTGCTTTATGATGGCTAAGTCTCAGAAAAAAAATACATGTATAGGAGGCACAGAGGTGCAATAGCTTACACACCTAATGTTGTGCTGTCAAGTGAATATAATCAAGAACAACCCTTTAGCCACTTAGGGGGGAGGAAATGCTTCAAATGCAGGCTAACGGCTGTCAGGCTGGGTGCAATTTTAGTCAGAATATGAAACTGCAGCAGCAGTCACAGTGTTACTTGCCAGCATGGAAGCAGGGCAAGTTCCTCTCAGTAACCTGGGGAGCGAATTATGTCCCTTTTCCATCCCCCTGCCCTCACTGGCCCCAAGTCCTGTGGATAACAATGTGTGTGAATATGAAAAACCGACAATTCAGGTTCAAAATTCATTCTATGTATCTTCAGAGAGGACATGCATTTGATAAACTACAACAGGAAGTATTTGGATTTTTATTTATCCTGGTTTCTTTTTCCTTTTATCCCCACTTTAGCACCTTTATCTGTGCCAGGGCTGTACATTCTTGTAGATTGATTATCTCCACAACACAGCAGCACATCTGTTCAATCCCTTTCTCTTAATTTCAGCTCAAGTGAGCAAGGAGAGCACTTTAATTCCAGCAGTAATCTAGTTTTAATTGAGAATGGCTGACTTGTGACAAAGTTTGGTTTTCATCCTCTCTTATGATCCTCATGCTCTATTCTTACTCTCACATGTGAAGATTTATGAGGGGCTTTGGTGCCTGCCTGGGTCCACCATGCTCCATCACCTGTTGAAGGCAATGCTGCCTGATAGAGCATGATGTATGTTTGTATTGAAAACCCAGCAGCTGCACTCAGACAGATAAAAAAAGGCAGAGAAGAGGAAGTTTTAGCTAAGAATCAAAAGGAAAGGAAAAAGAAAAAATCTTTTTACTGCTTTTGTGTCCCTAATAGCTCCCTTGCTTTGTCCTTTCTCTAACTCCTGAGAAGCTCTGCTGTGAGATGTTAGCAGTGATGCATATCTCTGACTTTACTGATTCTATGAGAATCTTGAATATTTCCCTTCCCCCTTTACCCATTGTGTTTGGGAGCTCTTGTTCAACTGCTTGGTGTAGAAAGAAGCTGTTTTTCTCCAACAGTGAGTGATTTCCAAACTGTATTTCAGGAGTTTTCTCACAGTAAGTTTCATTTGCTATGGGTCAGTTATGGTTTTCAGGTGACAAAGCCAATGATAAATAACTTAAGAATAAAATGTTTCTGCAGCTAAGCCCTCGTTACTCAGCAGATTGTGCGAGGTGTGAGGCAGGAGGGCTTGAGTACAAACCTCACTAACTGGATTTGTGAGAAACATTGGTATTAATAATTTATAATACTGTTAGTAAGTGCTGATTTATTTGCTTATTTTTGTAGACTTAGGCATGGACTGAAAACTCACAGTGTGCAAGGGGTCTGTAAAACACGGTATTAGGAACTTGTTACGAGAACCATCTCAACCAATTTTCAAGGACAAGAAACTGGCAAATATCTGCAAAGATAAGGTGGAGATCCATGAAAAGTCAGTAAGGCACCATTTGTGAGACTTAGAGATTATGGTCTTAAAAGCTTCATCACTCTCTATTTAAACACATATTAAAAAAGCTGAGTTTTAATCTAAAGGAGCTTGATGTTTCTGGAGTACATGAGCAAAGGCTTGGGAGGAAGAAGAGATTTTAGAACAATCTGTCTTACTTGGGTGGGCATTGCAATCTGTTATCAAGAGTAGGTTGCAGGCCCTAATCAATATCTCAGGAGAAAATAAGCAGTAAAGAATCTTGAATATCAGAGCAGGTAAAAATACATTTGTTTAGACATAGAGAGCAGGTTCACGGGTAGAAACTGAACCGAGAAATAAAACTGAAATTCCAAACAGCAGTAGAGGATATTCAATCAACTTAAAAGCAAAAGGAAATGAGACAGTAATTGAAATGGAACAGGAATTATCTGCTTGATAGAGTCTACTTGAATTTCCAAAAAGACTTTACACAGAGCCCCTGATCAAAGACTTTAGGAAAACTAAGACACCTTGGTGTAAAAAATAAGGTCTGTGAATAGATGGGTAAATGCTAAAAAGGTAAGAAAGAAAGTGCAGGGAGAAATAACCAGTTCTTTCAGCAGATAAAGGTCATTTGAGTTCTACAGAGCCCTGCATTGAAAGATTTTTATGCTTTTAATAAATTACCTGCAAAAGGAGAGGAGCAGTGAAGAAACAAAATTTTGTGATGGTACAAAGCTAGCTGGAAATGTGAAGACAGGGCAGAGGATGAAACATTATAGGAAAACCTTATAAAACAGTGTGACTACTAATAAAGTGTCTAGTATTTCCATGCACATAAATGTCGCCCTGATTTTCAAAGCCTTCTGATATTTACATACTTGGAGTCAGAATTCCCACACTTTTTCTCAAAACACTATGTGTTTTTCACATTCCTTCTTGGAGGAGGAGAAAATTGACAGACTGTTCAACTGGCCAGTGGAATAATTCCCTGTGCCTGCTGGAGATGGTGTTCCAGCGAATCCCGGCTGCCCTGGCAGGGAATTGTTTCAAGTCTGGTTGGGCAGTGGCTAGCAGACCGGCCACTACCTGCTTAGTAGTTCAGAAGATGCACGAGAGCTGTTAGTGAGGCTCGACGAAGGTAAGAAGAAGGAAGCCTCGTGGCAAGGTAAGAGTTTATTGTCACATGCACCCCATGGTGCAGGCACTCACGTGTCCCAAGAGAGAGAGAGAGCTAAGAGGGCTAAGGCCAGAGCCAGGCCCAGGCCCAGGGGCCTGGGCCCTGAGTGAAGCCCCAGCCCGAGGCAGAGGCTGAGAGGCAGAGAGCGAGCAGGGGGAGGCTCACTGCTTATCAGGGACTAGGGGAAGGGGGTGGACACAAGAGGGAAAACCAATCAGGGAAACGGGGAGGGCACACAGCCAGCAAATAGGAAACGAGGGGTGGGGCACCCCCAGCCTGCTCCAATCCAGGACCGAGCCCCTCTCCGAAGCCTCTGGAATGAGGCGGGGCAGGCTTCCCGGAGGGGGGCAGGCACTGGGAGGAGACCAATGGATGATTGACAACATATAGTAACAGAGGGGAACAAAGGGAATTTCTCAGGCGGGAGATTGTACCAAATGGGGAGAAGTACAGGGGGAACTTGGGAAGAACCATTATAGAAAAAATGATTATTAACAATAAGTAAGAACTAGAAAACGCACCGCTACAGGCCAGTGTGACTTAGAGGAGATATATTATCCTCCAATCCACTCTCACTTTAGAGAGTCTATAAATTGTAGAAACTGTAAATAAAGTTCTCCTTTTTGCCTTGGGTGACTGAGCGTGTCCAGCGTGCTCCTTCCGTGTCACAGCGTGACACATAAATATAAAGCACTGTGAATGGTGACAAAGACACACAGTCTCACATACAAAAAGAGAGCTGTTACTGTTGGTAGCAATATTTTGGGATTATGACAGATAGCTCCATGAATGTTAAAGCAATGATAAGGGGGAAAACAAATCTAGAGCTAAGAGTTATTAGGAGAGGAAAACATACCAGCATCACTTGGCGTTACAGAAATGCAAAGGGCCGACAAATCCAAAATACATTGACCTGGAGCACGTAGAACCTGGAAAGTTTTTATAGCTGGTGACAAGAATGTTTAAATATTCATTTTCAGGAAATGGCTGAGTAGCCTAGGGCTCTCCAATCTGAAAAATTACCAAATGCAGAGAGATTTGTCCAGTCCGTAAAAGTTTATGTGACGCTGAGAAAGTTGTGTATGATTTTACCATTTTGTCCACTCCAAGGGCCATCTGACCCAGTGTGACAGATCCTTCCTCCTTTCTGGCCCTCACTTTGATCCAGACTTAATCAAGATGCACTTTAGTGAATATTGGTTTACTACATCAACAAACACAATAAATGTAAAAAATCCTAAATATATTGGGTAACCCTTAGAATTTATGTTTTAATGACTTTATGAATGATGCTCCAAGGAAACCAGTATTCTGAATTGTCAATAAACTGCCAAACCTGAGCAGGCACTGCTAAATTTATCTTCAGAGAAACAAAAATTCACCATGGCTTTTCCACACAGATCTTACCTGCACACACATGGAAACATGCATATTTAATTTATTTAATGTATTATAATTTTATTATGAACCTAAACTGAATGGCTCCAGTTATACATCAGAAATTCATATAAGTAACCACATATCTTCATTCTACATAGATGCGCAAATCTCATGGTCCCAGACACATTTATGTTAGAAATGCATCTTTTCAATATTATTTTGAGCAAATAAAACTTCATTTCAAATGGTTGAAAAGACATGTACTGTAAAAATATGAGGTGAGATCTTATACAAGAAAGAAAGAAAGAAAGGAAAAAAAAGAGAAAATAGCAAGTGGGGTGACAGAAAGAGAGAGACAGAGATAGATTAGAATAAAAACTTCACCCCTCCATGCATGCCAATGGTGTCCCATTGATGCTCTCCATCAGGTCTCCTTGGTGCTGAGGCTCCCCTGAGAACATCGAGTTCAGCACATTGACAAACACTTGGGCCAGGGGAACACCCAGGTACCTGCCCTGGCTGGGGGAAGTTTGGCACAGTCTCTTGCAGCAGACTCTGCATCTGTTGCCTCACTTTGCATCCTGTGCAGTGCTCTGCTCCAAGGCCTCAGCAATGAGCCTGGGGAGCACTTTGGGGCTCTCAGAGGGATAACGACTCATCCTCACTGTGTCTTCTTCTAGTTCTTCTTGGTTTTTTTTTTTCTTGTTTTTCTTATTCTCCTTGTTCTCTTTTTCTTCTTGTTCCTCTTTTTGTTCTTTCTCTTGTTCTACTTGTTCTGCCCTCTTCTTCTCCTTCTCCTTGTTTTTCCTCATTCTCCTTGTCCTTGTCCTATGCTGCTTCTTTTGCTTTTGCCTTTGCCTTTGCTTTATCTTATGCTTTTTCTTACACTTTTTAAGCATTTATTCCTTTCCTTATTTCTTATTCTTACTTTCTTCTTATTCTAAAGCTTCATTTTACGATTTTTCTTATTACTTTCTTATTTCTTTTCTTATTCCCATTCTTTTCCTATTCTTATTCATTTTTATTATTATCATTTTATTCTTATTCTTACTCTTTATTAGTACTACTACTACTTCTTCATCTATTTCAACTTCTTCCTGTTTTTCCTAATATTCCTATACTTTATATTTTTTGGGTTCTTGGGGCTGTTTTGTGGGTTTTTTGGTATAGTTTTTTTTTGGGTTTTGTATTCTTTCTTTACTACTACTATTTCTTAAACCCAACTTGCTTTTGTTTTGTGAGGATTATGTGTGTTGCAGTCTGGCAGTGTGGGGTTGTGACCTGGGAGCAACACCTCCTGTCCATTCCTCATGGACAAAATGCCAAAGGATCTGCATGGAATTCTTTCTGGCTGAGAGGAAATGGCTTTAGATTCCAGCAGACGAGGTGGTGATACAATACTGGAAACTGTTCTTCCCTGGCAAGGTGGCCAGGCTTTCGAACTTCTAGCAGGGAGGTGCTGGAGTCAGGGTCTCTGGAAGTGGTCAAGAGTCGTGCGGATGTGGCCCGTGGGGACACAGTTCAGGGGTGACGATGGTGGTGCCAGGCTGACAGTGGGACCGGATGACTTTCAAAGTCCCTTCCCAGCTGGAGGATTGGCTGGGATGCAGCGCTGAGCCCCTAGCACCAAGTGTCCCCCACGGCTGCCGCTGCGGGGCTGGCCACGTGGCTGCCATTTGCTCCTGGGGAGACCCACTGGGGGTGCTCCAAAGCAGCCGGGGATGGCTCAGCCCGCAGGGACAGGTGCAGGCCGGGGCAGCCCATGCAGCTCCTTCAGGGCGCCGGGCAGGCCGCGGGCCGGCCGCCATCTCCAGGCCCGGTGCTGCGGGCAGCGGGCGCTAATCCTGTGGCTGTGCCGCCAGGCAGGGGCAGTGGAACAGCCCCCGCAGCGCCCGCAGCGCCCGCCTGAAGAGCGAGCGGCCTTTCTTGTGGGGAGCTGGCTGCCCAGGAGAAGATGCCTGTCCCACGGGGGCCCGGCATTTATGAGGGCAGGGCCTGGCATGGAGCCGCTTTTGGGAACGCGGCTGAAGTGCCTGGCGCTCCACCCAAGCCTCCCGAGGGACGGGCACGGGGCGTCCGTCTCGTGTGAAAGCTGCCAGTCTTTGCTGCCTGGCCTCTTCTCCTTCCTCGCACAGATCCAGGACGCTCACTTCGTCCCAGCTGTCGTCCTCCAGCAGCCAGGCCTTGGGAAAGGTGCTCATGACGCTGGCGCGTTGCCAGCTGCCCTGCGCCAGCTCTCGGTCGCTGTCGTCTTCTCAGCTGGAGCTCACCGAGACTCTTCTCTTCGCTTTACATTTGGACCCCTCCTGGCGAGTGCGCTCTTCCCAGTCCCAGTGCTCTTCGTAGCTACCGCACTCTCTGAGGGGCAGCCCTTGCTGGCTCTGCTCTTCCCAGTCTGACACTTCTGGGGAGCTCGCCAATTCTCCTCGGAAAAGCCCTGGCTTTGTGCTTTGCACCCAGGAAGAAACTTCCTGCTGCCTCCTACCTGCTTCCTGGGACAGCTTTGGCTTCACCCAAGCATCCAGCTCAGAGAGTGTCCAGCGGCTGGTACCTTCTCCTGGGGACAGCGGCTGCTCAAGGGATTCTTCCCCGTCTGAAGCTTCTTGGTAGCTCTTGATGGCTCCATGGGACAGCTCTTGCTCTCTGCATCTGTCCCAGTCGGAGACTGCTGGGGAAAGCCTGACCTCTGCTTGGGAGGGCTCTTGCTCCCTGAGTTCTTCCCAGTCAGAATCCCAGTAGCTCCCGGATTCTTCTTGGCATGGGTTTTGCTGCTTCTTCAAATGCTCAGGAAGGGCTGTGCCTGAGGGAAGGTGCAAAGGAGAGCCCACAGCAGAGGCAATTGTGTGGGTTTGGTTGAACTGGTAATGCCAGAGACAAGGAGGGGGAGAGAGAGAGAGAGAGAGTGAGAAAGAGAGAAAGAAAAGAGGAAGAAAGATGAGGATCTTTAGTCACTACTGACTCAGGGCAAATTAATCCTTACTGGAAGTCAAAGACAAGAAATTTTATTGTGCAGATAATTTTAGGACAGCCCTATAATATCCAAGGAGCATTGTGGAGAAAATACACTATTTGGAAAAACCATATCTATATCTTCTTGATACAGCTCAGCAGCGCTGTTTCTTTAAAATTTTTTGAAAGCTACACTGATTTCCTTTATTTCTTATGGTGTTATTAATGAAAAGGTGTAAAACCATTTTTTTCCCTGACTTTTGTGTGTAGATCACTCAAATACATCTGTCAGTTGTATCAGTAACTGTGAAGACCTTAACATGGAATGTATTTCCAGTTTTGAGTGCTGCCCTCAGGAATGAGGTGAAACCAACTACTGAGACTTTGGAAGGAACAAATGAAAGGATCAGACTCCTGAAAAACAAATTTTGAGGTAAGGTGGAGGTGAAACATAATGAATTTCACATCTGTCAGAAGGAGGAGAAAGAAGTGTGTTGTGTTTCCTGTCCCTGGTAAGACAGGGAGCAAAAAGTATGGCTTGGAGAAGGATAATTTAATACAGATATTCAAAAAATGTGTTAAAAACTGCAGCAGACTGATTAGGAAATATTATCTATGTTTCAGTTTCAAATGTCTTTAATTACACATTATGCTGAGCAATAACTGAGGGGAAGTGGGTGGTCTGCACAACCTTCTCAAGGTGTGTTCTACCTCTTTGTCTTGCTCTTGTGTTATGCTGCTGTATTATTTCCTTCTAGTTTTTCACCTTTTGTGGCAGTCTAAAGTCTCCCTGGCCCTTTGTCAAATTGCCTCTTGCTCTACAGGGCAAACGCGGATTGATTTAGTTAAGCTTGGTTTGAAATAGTTACTGGTTTATGTTTTTAGCTGAACTGTGTTCCTCTTATCACCTCATTTTTAATTTTTTTTAATTTAAAGAAGAAATTCAGACTATTCAGGTCAAGTCCTTCAGGTCAGTTCCAATGAGCTCTCAGTTTTTTAAATGGAAGAGCTCTGGACTTCTGATTTTCTTATTAAAGGTTTATTGATTTTTTTTTTGTGGAAGAACCAATGCCCTGAGAGACAAATATTGGATTGCAAAACAGTCCTGGTTAGATCTCTAATGTTTCAAGAATGCTTAATTTCCATTTCTAGGTAATTTAGTCTTGTATCAGATTCTTCAAAGGAATCATATTTGATTTTCATCTTGGACATACAGGGATTATATTTCATCTTTATACTATTACTAGCCACCTTTTATGTAAAATAAGGAAACCACTACTGATATATGAACAATGTTTCAAGGAAATGAGATTTTTTTAAAAAGTGTAATTTAGAACTTCTTATCTTTGAATATTTTTTATATTCATACATAAAAGCAAATAATTTAATAAAACAAGACCTGGCATGCAAAGTTTATTTCTAATAGCAGTACTCGAAAGCTGGAACTTTAAAAAAGGAGAAGAATGAACATAAAAATTTTCCCTGACAATACTTTTCTAACCCTTCTGTTAGGTGTTCCATGATTGACTTGGTGGTGATGCATGTATTTTAACAATAACAGCAAACCTTTATTCCCAGAATGTTATTTTTATTTCTTGGCTTCCCAGTGTGGTTCAAAAAATAAAGATAGTTATAAAATTTAAGATTTGTTGGCTGCATTTTGTCGAGCTGAAAAGAATTTAACAGCCTGTTCCTGGAAAAATGGTTGTGTCAAGGATTCCCAGGGCACATGGAAAAAAGAAACTTGTCCCATATTTGTCATCCACATCCCTTTAAAGCACTGATTCTTGTTTCTCCAAAATTATATGAGAGTACGGGCAGAGGATGCAGTGAATTATGTTCAAGTGATTACTGTGTTATCTGAACACAGAACATTATATTTTATTTCCATTGTGTTGGACCTAACCTAAAGCTGTGAAATAGTTGCAGTAAATAATCTATTTTCTTTTTATCTCTCAAGTATTAAAAATTTATTTGGAAATGTGATATACAAATCTTTATAAACTTAATCTGTGGGCTGGCATTATCTGGCACTCTGAAAATCATAACAAAAATGTTTATTTCCACTGAACAGATTGCCCAGTCTGAATTGTTAGTTACAAAGAGCATCATAAGAAACTTCCAGAAATGTGGAACCGCTTTCTAATTTAGACAAAATTCTTTACAACCTCAAAAACTAATGTCACTTGCTGTATTGACTTTTAAAAATGCTTGTTCTCTAAAATTAACATTCTCTAAACCAACATTGGTGGTAAATAGAATGAAATTTACTCAAATCCTTAAGTTTGGCTTCAGAGAGAAATAAATTAAGAGTAAATAACATGGGCTAAAAGAACTATTAACAGAGAAATGACATTACTGCCACCATTTCATTAAGAATTAAAAAATATCCTGTGAAGTAGTATCCCCAGGAGTAGTTGAAAAAGTCCCATATTTAAAACTTACTGCAATAAAATTTCAATTTTACTCTAGGGTTCAAATTTCCCATTAGAAAAGCTTAAATAATTTGCTTAAGGAGAATTGATCATATTTTTATCAGTGTTTATTATTCTTACAAGACCCCATTGTATTTAGTAAGGATGCACTTTAAGAATATATATCTACCTTCTGCTGATTTTTATGCAAGTTTTGTTGGACTTACAAAGCACACTTTAAATTCTTCAATTAACTGTCAAAAAGTATTAGACAAAATGGAGTGGGTTTTTTTGCAAATTTGAGACTTACTAAAACAAGCAGAGGTGAGAACTGCAAATTATGGTTTCCATAAGGCTTGATATCCACCACCAAGAAGGAAAATGAGTTTTGAGCAAAGCAGCAGCAAACCACACTTAGTTCAGCAAGTCACATTTCTGGAACATGGAAATTTTGGAGCATTTCTGAACCCCTTCTGTTAACATTATGAGATCAAAACAATGTAATGGCATTAGGATCTTTCCTGAGAAGTAAATTCATTTTTGTGATCCCCTGCTTCCCTTGCTCTCTCCTTGCTCTGCACCCAGACTGGGCTATTTCTTCAGTTTCTCTCTGTGGTTTAGGATTCTAATGCCACGAATTGTCCAGAAGAATATACTCATTAGAAAGAAGCGCTCCTGCTGACATGAGGGAGGTGAATGTAAAGGAGATGCTACAAATTTGGTAGGACTGAAATAAAGGCAATATGAAAGGGAGAAATTAAATGCCAGTTCTCATTTCCATGTGTGCCTCAAAACATATAAATGCAGTTATGCAGGGAGGCTTATTTCCTTTATTGTAATTGTCTCCTCTTCCACCACTCTGTCTTTTTGGATATTTTCCCCCTCATTAATATAAACAAATTGCTAATCAAGTGGCCACCAGCAATCTACTGTTATATCAGTCATCAAGCCCAGGAAAATTGGTTGCCTTGATTATGTGACATAATCACCTGAAAAACAATCTAAAAGAAGTTTTGTTGCTATCTGTTCCTGTAGCTAAGAAATGTATTTCTTTCTGAGAGCAGCACTTCACACTTTTTCATTTTCTCAAATTTTATTTTCTAGAATACTCCCTCCATCATTCTCCACTGTCCTCCAGCTTGCTCACAGGCTTGTGTGCACTTAAATAAGCCAGATATTTTTCTCTCAAATTCTCCACAATGTTTATTTTGAGGAGTTAATTAAACCCTGTGAGATCAGGCTTTGTTGTGGTTTTGCGGAGGGGTTCCATGCACAGGAGGTATTTGGGGAGAATATGCAGGAGGCAAGTACAAAGGGCTTTCAAATCCCTATTATCCTGCCTATGGAATGCTCTCAGAGTGGTTCTGTATTTCTGGTGATATGGTTGTGTTGGGAGTTAAGTTTCTTTCTTTTTCACCTATAGAATTTTTTCCCAAGGGTTGCTTGGCAGCTAATAGCTGAGTACTTATCAGTGCTCAGCTGAAACAAAAAAGATAGACCCTGGCATTTAGCTACACCCTTTTGTCTCTGAGAGTTTCTCTCGAGGGGGCGAGAAAGACGGGGCTGGAGGGCAGCTTCACTTTTGGTGTGGTCTGCATCGGGAGAAGAGGGGGCTGCCGTTGCTGCGTGAGCTTCTCACTGACACCACTGGGATCTGGTCCTGAAGAGAGCTGCTATCATCTGCTCGTGTGCCCAAGAAGATCCTGATCTCTCTCCTTTTCCTGCCCTGCTGGAGCTGGCTCAGCCCTGTCCCACTGCCTCGGCGCTGTTTTAGAGCTGCTCTGCACCGCGGGCCCGCACTGCCCTCCCTGCCAGACATCCCTGCCCTCCAGTGACCACCGACGGAGCTCCGAACTTCATCCGATCCACCAGCCCGGGATACCCCACCGTTCCAGCTTGGTACCTTTTTTTTAGAGTCCCCAGAGACCAGACTGCCCCGAGTTTTGTGGGACCAAGCTCCGTCAAGGTCCCTGGTTCTGTTTTCGCTATTAATTGCTGTAGTTGTTGTTGTTTGTTTGCCTTGTTATACCTATTAGTAAAGAACTGTTATTCCTATCCCCATATCTCTGCCTGAGAGCCGTTTTAATTTTCTAAATTATAATAATTTGAGAGAAGGAGATTTGAATTATCCATCCCAAGAGAGGCCCTGCCTCTCTTTAGCAGATACCTGTCTTCTTTCAAAACCAAGACAGGTTGCTTACCCTACAGTGCCCTGCAGTCCCTGGGCAGTTTGTGGCTGCTGACATAACAAAGATGGGAAAAGTCTGTGAGCTGGATACATGCGATAACAGGATGAAAGTGAAGAGAAAGGTGATCTGTATTTAGATTTGTTTTGCTGCTGTTCAAGACTCTTCTAATCCTTACTCATAGGAACAGTGCAAGTAAAAGTATTAGAAATATTTGCTGCATGATATTTTTTTACTATAGAGTGTTTCTTAATGAAAATATTGTCCAGTAATGCTATATCTCACTATATCATTTCTTTTATGCTGAAATAGCCATTGATTTCAAAAGGGATACTATTTGTTTTCAATCTGTGAATGTTCAGGGTAGGTATAAGTGATCATGATTTCTAAAGTGGAATTCAACACTATTTACTGCTGTGGTGTCTATAATAAATATCACCATTGAAAGAATATTTTTTCTAGAAGTGAAAGAAGAAGAGAATTTGCTTTTCTAACCATTTTCTGCAATCAGTACACAGAATGTTCAGTGAAATTATAGCGATTAATTTACAGGCAATTCTTAGTTAACAACATACTTTTTTCAACTCAGGGACTACTAAGATGTAAACAGGATGTCCCTTATGATTTGTGGTACTATTTTAACTTTTCAAGAATAAACTAAAATTCTTCTGTCATAGTAACAGGCATTTGATTATCTTCAGCCAGGTAGATTTGCCAGCTGCTCTTTCCCCAGATGTATTTCTTTTCAATTGTTCTTTAAAACTGTCTTAGAAGCCAGGGAAAGAAAACCTCAAAAATTGTCATAAATGAAATCAATGGATTTATTCCCTTATGAGTAGAAATTGGAACATGAAGCTGGAATCTCTAGGGTGAAATCCAACATTCACAGTAAAAATAAAAGCATTTTACAATTTAATGTGCAATATGAACAGGAGCCAGGACAATTCACTTTTTTTTTTTTTTTTTTGGCACTGCAAAGAAAATCAGGAGAAAATTTGACTTATAGTTTGTTTTTTTTCTTTTTAGTGGAGAATCCCTTCTGCGGCAGGAAGGCAAGGCTCAAGAATGGAGGAGGAAGATTGTGTTGAAAATAAAATTTTCACAAAACTAATAGAAAAACAAATGTGGAGCTGGTAGCCTCAAAGATAGTCTTGTAGGCATAGGACAAGCAGGGAATTTATATTGGAGAGGCTGTTATGCATTTAAATCTTCAGTTGGAGTTGAACTAGAACTAGCTGCTGATTAAATATTGCTATTGCCAACATCTTTGCTGCATCCTTGCTTAACTATATATTTATGTGACAAAATCTGACTTCTTATTACTGGAAATAGTCCACTTGTCAGAGGAAGGACCACTTAACATGATGAATGAATATTTTTACATGTTTTGAACCCCTGTAAATGAAAATTCCAGCTCAAATCTACTTTGATGTTTCTCAAGTAGAGTGAAATAATTGGGGAAAAAATTATTCATGAACAGTTATTTATTCATAACATTTCTGGGATCTTACTGATGCCAACATTCAAAGTAAATCTTAGAGTGGAAGTGTTAAAATTTATGTTCATAAATGTTTGCCTTTCTAAGGAAATGATCTGAGGTTCTCATCTTGCAAACATGAACATTAATGATGGTCCAAATGATACAGGATTTTAATCTCCATCTGTCAGCTCCTAGTTTCAATGGAGGGCTAAGAAAGAAAGAAAATAAAAATTGAAATTTGGTGCAGAGCATTATTTTGGTACGTAAAATAAAATAAATTCCAAGTATAAATTTCCAAAAGACAATGATCATCTTGCTTCATCTCCTTAATTTCTTTTTAAGAAGAAAGTTTTTCTTAGACACTGAAAGTTTAATTTTTTGTGGGTTTTACCTCAAAGCTAAGTATATACTGATCAAAAAGGAAATGCATTTTTGAGAAGAACTAACTTTGTTAATATAGAAATGATGAAATAGTAGAATAAATAACAAGAATCATAGAACCTCAGAATGGTTTGGGTTGGAAGGAACATTAAAGACCATCTAGTGCCACACCTCTAAATTCTGAAATGGGCTGATTTGCCCTTTCTATCTGGTCCTGTTGCATGAATTACTTGATAGTTTAGACACAAACTCTATTTAGTCTGGAAGATGTGAGACTCAAGGTTTTGAATTCCTTTCAATGAAGAAGATGACAGAACAGAAGAGGGGAAAGGTGATGTTTCATTATTAGGTTTGCTTTCTAGGAAGAAAAAGATAACAGCTACCTTTGCAAGGACTGGAAATGTCCAAGAATGAGATCAGTAAGAATTAATGTGTCTTGGGAATTACCAGATTATCCACTCCCCACTGGAAAACAAAACTATACTCAAAAATCTCAGGCAATACATCTGTTTTCAGATGGTAGGGAAATCTGGCTGAAGGGCATCCCCCTGTCATATCAGAGCTGATGGACAATGGGAAAGAGAGTAGGAAGGGGAATTTGTGCAAGAGTGAGGGTGAAATGTAAGCACTCATTTATTTTCAGGAAAGGTACTTGTGATTACAGTAGGATACAGGATAAATGGCTTTCAGTGCAACTAAGGAATTAGTAGGAGAAATCTCACTAGAAAATAGTGAAAATGTGGTATTTCAGATGAGATGGAAGACATTTGGAATATGCACAATTCCAAAGGTTCCCTGTACAATTGAAAATTAAGTTGCATAATCGTCCTGGCTGCATCAAGATTGTTTTAGTGAAGGCCAGAAAGGGACAATGCAGAAAATTAATACTTTTTCCAGGGCAAACAGATCTTATTTTATGTTTACACACTTACAGTATGTATATACACACATACTGTAAGTGTGTAGGGAGAAAACAAAAACAGCTAAGATGCAACCCAAATTTTCAGTAAGGAGGACATTCAAGAATAGAATATGTTTATAAATATATTAAGAGAAGACCAATATTGTCCTTCTTTTATAACCTCCCAAACACTTTGGATTTGCCTAAATTGTGAAGAATTATCCAAAGTTTAACTGTTTGGGTCTTGTTTGTTAGTTCCCCAAAAGATTTTTCAGCTACATCAGCTATGCATTCTGAGTGGGTTTATTTACAACCACTTTATTTAAATCTCATGTGAGAGTTCCACAAAATTCAAATTACATTACAGTTGTTGTGTTACTTTTATGGTAGATTAAATGACCTTTTCAAAGAAAGAGATGAAATTGATTTGATATCATGTGGCATGGATAGATCCATGCTCTAATCACCAAAGTATTTACATATCAATTTTTTAGTCATTTGCTGAGATTTCTCCCTGAATATTAAACTTGGGACAGTTTGTCCTCTTTTTAACCAATTTTTGAAGACAAATAGTGTCTATGCCCTTTTTCAATTCTCAAGGCTCGTTTGTTTCCCATTACTTCTCACATATGATCATCAATAATTCAGAAATTGTATCAAAATAAATATCACCAGATCCTCTGACCTGAATGAGTTTAATCTAACCACATATCCTTTGATCTGTGTTTTCCTTATTATAATTTAAAAAACACCTAAGCTACTAAGAGGGTCCTGAATACACTTGGCTTTCTTCAGAGTCCTCTTTTTTATTCTCCTTTTCCTTAGTAGTTCACCTGTGTTTTCCTTTCTCTTTCTTGCCTCTGTTGTTTCTTAGTATTTGTCCTTGATTTTCTGTGTCTTCTCTCCATTTCATCAAGGTCTTTCAGATTAAACCCAATGTGACTGTGCTGTAATCTTAGTTTTCATTCTTTGTCTTTTTAAGACCCATTTTAGATTTTGGAGGGACAAAAATGAACAATTGTCATTGTACAGGCCATTTTTTTTCTTACTCTTTATTGTTTATCTTCAGTGGTATTACCCCACTTCTGGACTGTATTCCTGATTTAGAACGATCCAACTTTTCTTGCATGGACCATTATAGAAGGATTCTTTTTGGCAGTTGATTTTTTTCTCTGCTTTTGTTCTCAGTGCATTTAAGGCCAGGCAAACCCTTCTGAATATTACTCCTTCTTTTTGTTTTTTTCCTCTCCAGTTTTGTATCCTGAGTGACTCTCCAAACTGGGTAACTAAAGCCTGTATGGGTGAGCTGGAGGTTCACCTACAGCAACCACTCTTCCCTGGCCAGGAAAACTAATCCTTTCCTGTCTGCATGCATCATAAACCTTCACCTTCATTCCCCAAAAACCAGCTGAAATTCCAAAACACTGTATTTCCTTCTAAAAACTCTTAGAAGATTAATTTCTACCTACATCCTTACTTGGTATCATTTGTGGACCAATGACTATGAACCTTGTAGACTGCCTGAATTTTTTTTTTTTTAAATATAAACACACAGAACCATATAGTACACCCATTTTTATTATTATTCTTTTATCTGAAGCATCTTTGTTACAATTTTCTTTGTAATGAGATAGTAGCTAAAGGATGCCTTTTCCTTAATTTAAATCTGGCTACAAATTAGCCAGGCTAGGAGTGGGAAGGGGAATTTCAAAAAGCAGAGTAAATTGTGGAGTTAGTGCCCTTCTACAATTTTAGGATAACTTGAAATAAGACATATTCAAATGATCATTGCTCTCAAAAATGAAACTTCAGAACTATTTTTTTTAAATTTGTTTGGTTTTGTTTTTGTCAAAAGATGATGCCAACATTCATCTGATGCAGGAAACTAAATCCATTCTGGCCCTAGGATTCAGAAATGTGTCAATATTTGAAGTGCTTTAGAAGAACACCATTATAAGTTTATGTGCAAAGCATATGATGGGTTTTGTCTTATGTATGCTTGTGGCAGAATACAGAGAAGAAATATGACAGTGACGCAGAGCAGTAGCAGGGTCTGGGGCCAGTTTCTGTCTTCTTTTTCTTTTTCTTTTTCCCCCCAGGAAACAGAATGTGGCATCTGATGTAATGCTTGCAAATGATACCCCCAAACAATATTGTCTGGTTCCTCTGCTCCTGCAATAAAAATTTGCTAAGGAAAGACTAACTTCCAATCTGGTTCAGTAAAACAGGCAATTACATTCAAGTTACATTAAGAATTGAATGTGTAGGAGTATGATAAGAAGATTTAATGACCTACAGCATATAATTAAAAGGCAAAAAATAAAGGAGCATCTCTACATGCTCTTTATTCTCAAAGGTAGTTATCCAACAGCGCTTAATTCTGCCCCATGCCACTTACTAAGATAAATGTTTGTTATCTTTGCATCCAAATCATCCAGCTTTCTCAAGCACGCAGAGAGCAGCTCTTCACCTCTTATCCCCACTCTCTTTGCCTACAAATTGCATGTTCCACAAAAGCTTCCAGCTTCATTTGAGAGGAGGACCTTATTTGACTCTTCACCACTTGTAGAACGGATTTTTTCTTTTCTCTTCAGCTGTGTGAACTATGAGGTTTGGTTTCTTTCTTTAGTTTATTTTATTTTTAAGAAGGAATTCAGTGGAGAGATCCAAGTGCCTTAGTTTTTTTAATTACTGTGGAATATCAGGTACCTTGCACAGGAAGGAACAGAGGCAAAGCCTCAGGCAAATCATGCCACTGAAGAGCAGAAGGTGAAGTTTAAGCAAGACATGCTACATAATATAAAATAAAATTTCATCCCTGCATCCAGGGGGCACTGTCTTCCCCAAAACATAGTTTTTGTCAGATTTTCACTGTCATCAGTAACACTAACTGCACCTGCTGACAATTTTTACATTCATAAACAAGCAAACAAGAAACATGAGATCATGAGAAATTGTTCCTGTCCCATATCCTGCATTTTTTTTTAAATTCCTACCTCAGTTAGAATGAAAAGGATGGCAAAAGGTTTTGTGTCTTTTTGATCATGTCTGGTGTAAGTTTATATCTCTATTTGGGGCTAAATAATGAGCACTGAAATTGGGAGGAGGGCGAGATCAGTCTTAACAGAAGACTGAGGTAAATCTTGGAAAATTTCCCAGGTGTCAGTTCTCAGCCCCCTCAGTTAACCTGGCAGCCGATGTAGTGGTGCGTGAGCTGTGCTCACAAGTTTTAGGTTTATATGATTAATGTTATTTAAGTTGGGAAAATGGTTTGTTCCAGACCCCCCCTGTTTATGGCTGCATTTGCAGTTGGTTTACCCCTTCCAGAAAGTGCTGTTCCCCTGGAAACCCTCCTGTCCATCCAAGTTTACCCCTTCCCCTGGAGCCTGCCAGTCACTCAGGAAAGCCTCTCCCCCTTCTGGAAAACTCGGGGAGAACCGGCCCCTGATTGGAACAGGTTCTGGAAATCCCCTACTCCCCTCCAGGGATTGGCCCTTTGTGTGTCAATCTACCCCCCAACTCCTCCCTTTGTATCCCCCTATTGGTTGAATGTTTTTGTACACGCCCTTTGGCACCTGTCCTTTTAAGCGGCCGGACATCCGAGCTCGCTCTCTCTCTCTCTCTCTCTCTTTTCCTGAGGATGCCACGCGATTAAAGTCCTCCTGTAACACCTCAGAAGAGAGCCTCCTTTTCCTCCTTCGCCATAGCTGCAATTCACATCCAGTGCTTGCTTGCCAAGAACCCACCGGGTGGGTTTCTGCGGATCCGTCCAGCGGGCCCTACCGACAGCTGTGCACGCTTCTGGCCAGGGGGCTGGGCAAAGCTGGGATTCACTGGTCAGTGATCCACGAAGCGTGGCTACAAGCCAACATCTGAACAACTCTCTGAATAACAGTTTGGGGAAGGATTTTCAGGTCCCTTTATCATGGCCATTTGTTTATTTTACACTTTTAAATTTTCCCTTTTTACCAGCTCTGTTTCCAGTCTTTCATCAAGATCCTGGCTGTTTATGTGATGAACCTGCTTTCATTTTAATTCTATCTTAAACCCCTGTGATTTTCACACATATAAGGTAATCACTTTTACTAAAGAGGAACACTGAAAATCAAGGGAAAGCTCTTTGTGTCATAATCCAAGATAAATGAGATCTTCCAGGGAAATGTTAGAGGTCAGCTATTACAACGTACTAGGCAAAGCAGCATATTATTTCCCAGCCCTTATTTCAGATGTGACTGAATTGTTTTGATGAGTTTTCTCTAGTAAAGCACCGTCTTGAAATGTCATGTTAAAAGTCTTGACATAAATTGGAGGGAAAAGAAAAAGACCTGTAGACTAGAACCTGTAAGTACAAGCTTGTATGTTAGGAAAACTTTATTTTGAAACATTTTGCATTGTTATTCAAATATGAATAAATTTTTGGGCATGAACCCTTTTCTGATGTCTTTGAGTTCTTTTTTTTCCCTTTTATTTGAATCAGTGTTACGTATTTATTTTGTTTCCTATGCCCAGGAAAATAAAAATCATTTTGCTCTCTGTTTTAAGCAAAGAAATCAGAACCCTGTAATGTTCACGTGATGATGTAAGGATACTTGACTTGGTGGAGAAATCATTTCAGAAGTGATTTTTTCAAAAAAACTATAGTGAATATAGCAGCAGTTAATAGACAATATTAATGTACTTCAGATTTACCATTCTATTAAGGAAATTATTGCAAGAATCTGAAGGGCTGCGTGTTTTCTCAATTCAGATTGTACCTGAGATTCTTTCACCCCTTTGCTATCTGCTAATGGATGAAGCTGGATACCAAGTCAGAGATTGACTATTTACAGCTTTCCAGCAGGAAAAGAAGAACCTCTTTGCTCAATCCCTCTCTCATTTTCCAAAGAAGAAGAAGAAAGAAAATGGGAAAACATTAATGTGTGAAACTGTAGTGTTTTCATTTTTTTTTTTTTCTGTACTACGGTTCTAAGTAACCAGAGGGTATCTTGAATCTGAGTTTTATTTTCATTCCTGTCCCCTGCCACCACCATCCCCTTGCAAAACACTGCCCCAAAACCCCCCAAAAAGCCCCAGCAAGAAGAACTAATCTATCTATCTATCTATCTATCTATCTATCTATCTATCTATCTTTCAAACCCTTACATGGAATTAAATTTATCAGAGGAGAACTGATATCACATACATGACCATGTACTTATACAAGTACAGAATGCCTCTAAAATCAAATAACTGTACTAATTAAAGGTGATTTACAGACATGCAGCTAATACTGTCGTTTTGAAGACTAGCATATACTTCAAGCTCTTATCTCCCAAAATGTTGTTCTGTTGTGTATTTTTAATGACATTTTTCTTTTTGCTTGGGTTATACATTTTCATACTGTGCAGAAAGTGATAAGTTCACAACCTTGTTTGTTGCTGTTACTTTCGTAAACATTTGGTGATCTACAAGCATCAGACTTACTGAAGTATATTGCAAAATAAGGATCTGTTTCTTACTATAATTAACTGCAATCCCTTAAGATACTTTAAAAAAATACTCTTTGATTCAGCCTCCAATTTATTTGTCAACTTTATTTCTTCTGTTCCCTCCTTGAAATTTTCAGCTGAGTAGTGCTTTTTCTGTGTCTGTTTATTTAGTCCACATTGGGCACAGGTGATAGGTGACAATTTTTGCCTTTGAAATCTAGGACTGGGATTTGAGAGCTGGATTGCTATCTCCCTGTCAGTGCTGATTCTCACCTGAGGCTTGTCGTCCTCTTCATAGCTTCATAGTTACTGTCCTGAATCCAGATATGCTGACTTCTGCTAATGATAACATCCTGACGAATCCAAAACTCCCTAAAAGTGCTGTGATTTAAAATGCTGTAATCCTAATCTGTCATCTGTTTATTTTTGTCATTGAATCATGTAGGTATCTTAGGAGCTTTTCAGTCCCATATCACTTAACCTGAACATGTGGAAACAAAACTGCTTGTAACCTTTTAGGATTTGCACAGATTGAAAGCAAGAAATACTAGCCAGGCTGAATTTTATAGGGAGCAAAGAATATAATTCCACTTGGAATTCCAAATTATGGTTTAAGAGGCATAAAAGTAAAGCATTGTCTTCTGTCAAAAGTAGAGATTGGAAGCTCCTTGACCATCCAGAAATGGTATTAAGAGGTACAGTCATTTGAGCCATGGTCACCATAAATAGCCAGGGGTCCCTAAGGAGCTGGGGAGCCCCACACATTCTGATGGGCTGAGGTCTTTGCCTGTTGAAGCTGTTAAAAATTAGATGGGGCTGAAAAGAGTAGTCAGGAGGTAAGACAAGTGTCAATATAGCATTGGCTGTAAATGCAAAGCCTGAAAAAGAGCTTTAGGGTCAGACTTAGGTGGGGACAAATCAAAGCTGAATCTGATTAATTGAATCCCAGTTCAAATTTTCCTGACTAAAAGGAGCAGGGAAGAGTATGACTTGGGGCTAGCCACACTGTAAGTGTTTGTTCAGTCTACAATATATGTGCATATGAGGTAATTACTTGACATGTTGTCATTTAATTTAGCAATTTCTGCAAACAAAGCTGCTTTTACCTTGATAAGGAACAACAAAAACAAAATCAAACCAAAAATCCCCCACAAAAAAAACCACAAGCCCCCTGAAGTCAGTAGAAATCAGTCATCAGAAATTAGGAAGAGAGACAATGTTAAATGACTGAGGAAATATCTGAGATACTGACTTTTTATATTTTCCTCCCTTGTCATATTTTTCCTCTCATATCTTCCTCACACTGCTCTGTCACCAACTTGCACTAGAACGCTGGCAGTGTGGTGTCATTCTCATTAACTTTTCTAGTTCCATTCTCACTCTCAAGTCTTTCCCTTTATTCTTGTTCCAGGGATTGCAAAATTACAAAAAAAAAAAAAAATCTAGCTGTTTTCTTGTGATAGCATTAGAGGCTGTTAATAAAATAGAATGGGAAAAGAACCCCTCAAACATGTTACTCTTGAACAGAGTGAAAAGGTATGTTTGAAGATACAAAATGAAATAATGATATTCTGGTTCTTCTAAATAAGCATCATTATTAGAACAATTATCTACATATCCCTTGAAAGCCTCAGTGAGAATTCTATAAAAGTACGTGGGGTTTCAGATTTTTTTTTTCATTTTTGGATGATAGATCTAAACACATGAACTCTTGGAAAAAACCAAATGCCTTTGTAGCAAAAGAAGTTGCATAGCTAAAAAATTGAGTGTTTTGGAGTTCACAAAATCATTTCTATAAACTCAAAGACAAAATGTGAATTTTAATTGTCTTTACAATAAAGAAGAGTTCTCTGCAGGTTTTAAAAAAAATCTAAGTGGCACGTTTGTCCTTACTTATTGCAGCTTTAACTGAACGTGGTACCAGTAGTCAGTCTGTGCTTGGCAACATGGGAATACAATACACATTGCAAGGATTCCACCATTCTCCAATTCTATGCCTCCATGATTCTTTGATGCTAGGATTTGCTCTAGGATTCTATGATGCTATTACTCTACAATTTAATGATTCCATTATTCCATAATTCTCTAATTATATGCCTCTATTAGTCTGTGACAATATGACTCCCTGATTCTGTTGTTTAATTGTTTAATTATTCTGCCATTCTCTGACAATACTCTATTATTCTATGATCCTATTATTCAATGACCTGAGTCCACAATTCCATGATTCTGAGATACTGCAATTCTATGATTCCCTGTTGCGGTGTGTTTTATATTTTATGTTTTACTATTAATGTTCATGGATTTGCTGTTTTATTCTGTAATGGTTTCTTCCAAGTTCCCCCTATGTTCTTCCGCAGTCAGTACATCTCCCGTCCTGGAAATCCCCTACCTTTGTTCTCCCCAGATACTGTTATGTGTCAATCATCAGTTGCTCCCCTCCCAGAGCCTGCCAGTCTCAGGAGGCCTCTCCCCTCTTTCCAGACAGTTCGGAGAGACTCGGCCCTGGATTGGAGCAGGTCTGGGAAATCCCCCACCCCTTAAATTTGATTTGCTTTCTGTATGCCTTCCCCTTTACCCTAATTGGTCCCCTGACCCTGAAGGCCACTCCCATTCCCCTGCATAGCTCTGTCAGTGGGCCTTTGGTCTGGGCTGCTGCAGAGTGACAATAAACTGCTCTCTGTTGCACCCTCACTGAAGCCTCCCTCTCGCTCTCTCGTCGTCGCGTCGCTCACCAGCGCTCCATCGCCGGACGGCCTTACCCACCGGGGGAAGCTGCCAGTCTGCCTGCGGCTTCCTAACCGAGGCTGGGACGGTTCCCTGCCAGGGCTGCCGGGTCAGCTGGGAAGCCGTGCCCCAGCAGTTCAGGGAACACGCCTCAATTCCCTCATTCTATTATTTAATTATTCAGTCATTCTATGATTCTGTAATTGTATGAGTTTTTTGGGTCTGTGATGCATTGATTCTATCTATGACTCTACGACTCCCTGATTGTATAATTTATTATTGAATTATTCTGTTTGTCTGAATGTAGGTTTGCATGCTTTTATGATGCAATTTTTCTATGGTTTCCTTAGTCTTTGATTCCATCACTCTTTGATGTAATGACTCTGTGACTCCACAATTCTGTGATCCTATGTCTCTATGATTTCATGGTTCTGTGATTGTTTGATTATACGATGCGTGATTCCATGACTTTTGACACCATGATTCTATGATTCTGTGAAACTGTGATGCACTGATTCCATGATTCTATGAATCAATGACTATGATTCCATGATTCCACAACTCTATGATGCATTGATTCTATGATTCTGTGAATCTATCTTTTTAATTTGCGATGAATCCATGACTCTATGACCCTATAATTTCCTGAGTCTGTGATTCCTTGTATCCATGATTCCATGATTCTGTATGTCTATGATGTACTGATTCCATGTTTTTATGACTCGACAATTCTCTGATTCTATATTGGATTGTTTTCTGATTTTATGGTAGTGTGATTCCATGATTCTGTGATGAAATTGTAATGATCCCACAATTCTTTAATTCTAGTACTCTGTGATATAATGATCCTTTGAGTCCCTGACTTAATGATGCAAATATTCCACAATTCTATGATTACATGAGTATGTGGCTAAGTGACTCCTTGATTTTATGATAGTTTGCTTAAATGATTCCACAATCCTTTGATACCATGATTCTGTGATTGCTTGATTTTATGGTTTCTTGTTTCTGTGACTCTTACGATTCCCTAAGCCTATGATTCCAAGATTCTCTAATTTCATTATTCCTTAATTGATTCTGTGCAGTTTCAGCAATTTGTTTACCTGATAAATCTTGGGTATTTTTAGTCAAAGCCTGTCTTTTTCACCAAGCTTTTCATTCCCAACATTAAAAAGTTGTTCTAAAATGCACAATGTCATTAGAAAGAATGTGGTTTTGGGTTTTTTTGGTTTTTTCTGGTTTTTTTTTTTCTTTTTTTTGGGGGGGTGGGTTTTTTTGGTTTTTTGCAGGTGAAATCTGCTTCTGAGCTGCTGCTGTCCCTGAGCAACTCTTAAAAATGAGCAAAGCTGATGTAACTCCCTGTAACCTGCAGGAGAAATTTAGGTTCAAGCAAAGTTGAGAAATAGTGTTAGCTTACTTTGATGGCTACATCCTGAAAGGTGAAATCCAGTTTGAAAAAATTATATGCCACTTTGGTGTTGCAATACTGGGAAGATGGGAGTTACAGAGGGATAATGAAAACATATTTTCTTCAGTGTCTGGCAGTTCGTTCCAGGGGTTGGGAGTCAGGGTGTGAGCACAGTGGATTTTTAACATGAATGTGAAGGATCCATGGTCAGAAAAGAGAGTCCAAAATGTCTTATGGAAACATTTTCACTTTGTGGGGAGTTGTGACAGTCGGCCCGAAGACCCTCAATTTTGTTTCACGTTTTTCATCGTGGAGACTTTGGGGGGGGGACGAGAGGGAAACCTCAAGAGCTGATGTAACTGCTACCAGAATTGCCATTTTTGCCCAGGTGTGTATGCTTGGGAACAGAGTTCCCAGACATACATCCTGCTGAAACAATGGTAGTCGCAGCATGCTACACTGCCCCTGGATTCTGTACCACCTGTGCCTGAGGTGTAGCAGGACAGCTTGCCCTGTTCTCCCCCTCCCTCGCATTGTGCATGGGCCTGGACTCCATCACGGGACTTCTCCCCCCTCTCCTTGTGCATTGGGCCTAGACTCATGAGATTTCTCCCCCACTCTGGAGAACTATATATACAGCCTCAGAAGAGACCCCTTTCGAGGACCTCCCCACAGGAACGGAATCTATCAGCTCCACGAGGGTAGCGGCGTCAATCTATTGGCCGGGAGCCACGAGGATTGCCAAGGCGGACCTATTGGATTGCAGCGAGGACTCCGTCTCTCTCTGTAGTAATAATCTCATCTTTCCTATCTCTCCTTTTCTCTCTTGTTTTCATCTATATAGCTTTCTTTCCTCAGTTTCTTTTCTTATTATTGCATATCAGTTTTGGTGGGTACATTGAATAAAGTATATCAGCTTTGGTGGGTACATTGATATTGAATAAAGTATATTGATTTTGGTTAAACAGCATTTTTTGTCTCCTTTGTGCTCTGAGTTCTCTACAAACCCAGTTCATTTTGAACGAGTCGTAACAGGAGTCCAAAGGTAAAGGAGTAAAGGTGGTGTGGGAAAAATGTCCTTAGAAAACGCAGTTCTGGAAGTGGAGGAAACAGGAGCTGATAAGACCAAGGACTAAAAAGAAAGATGATTTTTAACTTGTTCCCATTTTTGACATAAAAATGATCTCCTAAAGCAAGTGGTTTGCCTGAGTAGAGTCCTAAAAGATCAGATAAGCCTGTGCAGGATGGACCTCTCTGAATCAGAAAAGAACGTGAGAGCTCATTAAAAATGCAACATCTTTTGAACCAAATAATGACAGATCCCTTGTTGGTGAATTGTGTTCAGTTACCTTAAGGGATGCCAACCAAGCAGGAGATGCTAAAGTGTTGCAAACCTTAGCTTGAGGACTTAAAAAAAAAAAAAAAAAAAAAAAAAAAAAGAGAAAGAAAAAATCCATCTCATGAATCTAGATGACCTTCAGACTTCTGTAAAAGTTGATCTGAAGGTATCATGATCATTTATGTAGAATGCACACGTATATTTTTAACAAAACAGAGGTACACACACTCTTGCAACAAAATGAAGATAACATTAAACATGTACAAGTGTGGGTGTTAATTATCTGTAAGTGACTAAGCTGAAGACTTCTTGTCCATTATTTGAAAAATATCACAGTTACAGGTTTTTTATTATACATTTGAAACATTCTTTTCTTTGATAATTTTCACATTTCAGATACTACATGGAAGATGTAATCATACTGGTCATAAGGAGTTCATACACAGGACCCCTCAGGGTGCTTTTTGGTTCACAGAAACCATATTATTTGTGGGAATATGTGATATTTAAAAAATCCATAGCTATTCAGCATGTTATAATGAATTCTAGAGCCTATTACTGTTCCAAAGGAAATGCAAGGTGTTTAAGATTATACTATCTCATGCCATCATAACACAGTGCTCCAATCTGATGTCCTTGGTGTTATGTCCTCTGTAAGTGGTGATCAAACCTCAGCTCTGCCAACTTCTCTCCTGTGTGTTCCTTTGAAGTTTTTTTTATTAATTTCATGTCTTTTACTATACTTTTTTTTCCCCCCAGTATGGAATATTTTTCTCCCTGTTTTTTTAGGTTGCTCTCATGCACATTTAAATTCTGTTTGAAAAGCTGTTTGGGACAAGAAAAAATTAAAATTAATTAAAAGAAATTTTAAAAGTTTCACCAATCTCTACCGTCCAAAAACAGGAGTAAAGTAGTAAGTCCAACAATGCCATTATAAAACTGGTTTAAGAGCCAATTTCTGTATCCATTGACTTTCGTAGGAATGGAAGAGGAAGCTCAGTCCCTGTTTATTGCTTGCTGCTGAGTTCTATCAACCATTCAGGCACTAACATCATTAGGTCAGTGACAATATTTTTGTGAGATGTGTTTTGACACACAGAGGAAAAAAGAACATCTTCATAACATTAGAGAGTCACAGCTAGTAAAAGCCAATTTCACCCATTAATAACAGTGAAGAAGTGAAGATAAATGAGGTGTAATGCATAGCTTTGAAGCATAAAAAATTGTTGTAATTCTCACATTTAATTAAAAATTATTTGCATTAATTTCTCTTTAGATACCTGACAAGACACTCTTTCATTTTCCTAACACTTGCTACAATAGTTAGCTTTTTATTTCCTGCGATAATTTCATCACTGCACTTCAAAAGCACATCTATTCCTTTCGGATCCAAGACAAATGTGTTTGTTGACTTTCAAGCTGTTAAAATTAGCCATAGCAGTGGATTAATATTCATTTGGAGCTGTGACTCCTTTCATCTATTTGAGTCTAGGCAGGCACAGTCTAATGTATCGTCTGACTTTTATGTAAATAAATATGCCTCCTGACTGCAGAGTTTGATGGCAGCTGCAGACCTTCCTGAACTTTATGGAGTTCTCCTAATGCAGCAGCATCCTTCACTCCCTGTCCTCTGATTGCATAAATAGCCCTTGTTACAATATTTACCAGGAGCTTTGTTCGGCACAGGCTGGGTTCAATTCTCCACCACTTTCACATCACATCTCAGAGAGGCTTCTAAAATATTTCAAAAGCTCTGGTTTGCTAAAAGGTTGTGCGTTTATTTTTCCTCCTCACATTTTCCTATCTCTGATGCTGGCAGATAAGTCTTTCAAAAGGCAATATTTTTTTTGCTGTTTTATCCTGTGTGTCTCTAGTTCTGTAATTATCCTGCCATTTACCTCTCCATAGCTCTGTCACTTTCATTCTTCATACGCAAGTAAGAAGGAAGTAGTTGGAAAGGACAATTACTGTGATTTTTCTCTGAACACGTGGTGATGGAATTAATGTAAAGTAACATTAATTTCAAATTTTTGAGATCCACTGGGAAAATGAAAGTTCTTCCTGTAAAATTGCTGCAACAAACAATCTCAAAAGAAATGTGAAATTGCATTTGATCCTCCTTTTATTGTTATTCTTTTCTCAGGACCTAGAACTTTAATTTAAATGCTGGTATGGCTTTGTTCAGTAATGATGTTCCTTAGAATTCAAGTATTCAAAATGCATATTTTGGAGTGACATCTCCTCCCTGTATTAACTTGAACAGAAATATCCCTTCACAATGTTGCTCTATGTTTTTCTTTCACTACAAATCTGAAACGGATGATGGTTTCCTGATATTTGCTCAGAAATATTGTTATTGTCTAATCTTCCAGCCTGATGGTGGTTTAAAAAATGAAAAACCTGGGAATGCTTTTCAACATTTTCAACATTGTTTAGGGAAGTGCAGTTTTATATCAGTTGGTAATCTGGCCCTTAAAATTTTTCCCCTGCACCTGTACGATCTCTCCTGGTTACAAAATGCATTTGTGCAAATAACATCTGTCTTTATTCTGCCATATTTAGGTTTCTGCTATTGCTAAACTGTACCACTCAGCATTCCACACACTGAATTCAGTGATAAGTTCCCAAATTTGGTACCTGTCTAGGTTCGAACCCCCACCAGCCCCCAGCCCCAGGAAACTGCTCACTCACTGCCCCACCAGAGGGTTTGGAGAGAGAATTTGGAGAGTAAAAGCTGGAGAATTCACAGATTGAGACAAGGACATTCTAATAGGGAAAGGAAAAGCCTATGCACCAGCAATAGAATCCAAGGAATCAATTCTATGCTTCCCATGGACAAGGAGGTGTTCAGCACCTGAAGCAGAGCAGGGTCACATCCTGCAGAACAACAACTTGGAAAACAAACACCATCATTCTTCCTTCTACCCCCAATTTCCATACTGAGCATGCTGTCACATGGTCTGGAATGTCCCTTGGGTCAGTTAGGGTCACCTGTCCTGGCTGTGTCCCCTCCAAACTCCCAAGCACCCCCAGCCCGCTCCCCAGCAAGGCAGTGATGGAAATACTAAAACTTTTTAATAATTTCAGTTGATGGCTTTAATTAATGCCTAAAATATATTTTAATGAATCATAACCAATATATATATTTATATGAATTATGAGTTGTGTGTTATTCTTAAATTACTCGTAGCCAGCATTTATCAAAGTTGCCATGAGCTACTTTTGTAGGAGCACAGTTTGGAAAAATTACTCAAACTTTAAGTTTTGATAAACTAACTCTGATATGCTTCAATGAACAAAGCCTGGGAGAGAAAGGTGTATTGTTGAGGTTGGACATCTGGAATTTGTGGGCCATGAGGGCATTTTGCAGAAAATAGGAGACAAAGAGGAGACCAAAAAAGACTCAGTATATGCATTGGAAAACCCCAGCCAAAGGAAGAACTCTGTGTTCATCACAAATCCTAAACAGAACTCCATAACAGCCACTAGGAAGGAAGTCAACTCCAGCCCCACACAAAACCAGCGTAGTTCCTAATCCAGTGTTTAATTTTGGTCAGTTCTGTAGACTTTGCTACCAGATTTGCAGCAAGCTATTAAAAGTAGATTTTCTACTAACCATCATGGAGATATGGGGCAGTATGCAAACGAATTATTGCTTCAAAGCATCCTGGTAAGTAAAAAAAATTACTCTTACTATAAAAATAATAATAATCGCTTATTATAGGTCAATAAGCTCTTCACAAAAATTGACGTTTCTCAAACTTTCCCAAACAGGAGTGGGGCTTTGTAGTAACAATGTAATGAAGTTTATACTAGCAAGAGTATCACCAGATACCCCCAGAAAATCTGAAAAAACTTTAGATAGATCCTAGTCAGTCTGGTTTTTAAATAATTGCTGGACAGTGGAGTGGGGGGGTGGGGGGAATTATACTGCTTTAGATTGTTTTGTGAATAGGTTTTCTTTATACAGATTTTTTGTAACATAATCTGACTGCGGTGCATCAAGTTCAATGCTCTCCAATGAGTATAATTTTTATAGAAAGACTAAACTCCTAATTTTGCAATTGACAGCACAGCTGGGTTGTTTATAATAGATCTGAAAAAACAAAATATGAAGGACTAGTAAGTGATAGACAAAATCAAAGAGTAGTAAAGGCTGGTAGCAGGAAATTTGAGGAATGGAATAAGTTATGGAAAAAGAGAGAGAAAATGTATATAAAAAAGGCAACTTCCTACCCCACTCCCTCAAATGCATGTGCTTTTCAGTGTTTTGGCATCTCTGTGCTTGCCCAGAGATAGCCTTTTCACCTTTGGTTAATTTAGTACCTCCTGTATTTCTACTCACTATCAAAATCTGTGGTGCGGAGGCCCCTTTTTCTGTCTCACTTGAAAGGCCTTAATTGGATCTGTCTGCATTATTTATAGAAAAAATGCTGAACTCTGGGGAGGAGAAAGAATTTATTCCTTCCGCCTCCATCAGGTCCAGTGGAACATGATTCGGAACTACTTTGGGAGAGTATTCACTGCAAAGGAAGAGAGTAGATAACAATTTTTCAGTTCCAAGTGCAGTAGGAAAGTGCTGCCAGCTTTGCTAAAGTTTTGAGCCCTGACTCAAGGAACTGAGGGATCAGACACAATTATCTTCCTGTCATTAGGTTATTGAAACCATAACTCTTACTCCCAGGATTCTGCGGAGCAGCAGGCTGTGAGTCTCTGCTGTAACAGTCTGAGACTGGAGATGGAATAATAATAGTAAAAACAAACAAACAAGCAAAAAACCTGCAAAGCTTGGTAAAGTTTTTAATTCAACAGCAAAGGGCAAAAAGTGACCAGAGGGAGTAGAAGCTTGTGAGATGGATTTTAACACCTTCCCCTGGGAAAGGGCATTTCAAGTTTTAATTTCAAGGAGTGATTATGTACTTGACTTGGTGTTTAATGTCAGACATGTAATGCAGAGATAGCTCTTGAGAAGAGGAAATGAATACACTTGGTTCTTTAGGTATGTAGCCATCCTCCTTCTCCTCCTTAAAAAGAATTCTGGGATGTAAGCCTGAAAAGCAGGACAGGTTTCCTTGCAGTGGTTTTTAAAAAATGCTTAAAAATCCCTAATGCAGAAAATAAAATCTGATTCTGCACATCACTGAGGCACAAGCTGTATTAACATGTCACCATCAATATTATTCCAGAACATCCAAGCCTTGCACACTAAGTGTGCAATGACCTGAAGTCCCTTTCAAACACTGACATTCTTTATTTCCTCAAAGCACAGTGTTCTCCTGCTTGTCAACAATTTCATCAGAAAAGTGAAAATCCATCAGTGATATCTACTTCATCACTAATTGTTGGTGAGATGTTTAGGTCAAGGTTGAGACGGACCAAACTTGGTTTTCATTTATCCAGTGACCACTTCTGGCACTCCCTCAATGCACAGGAGCCTTGAACTGGTGTTCCATGAGCACCTTGTTTGCTGCCACAGCAGCAGAAAGGGGCTTTAGTGTCAGGTGAGTGGCCAGAAAAATAAAAATGTGTCGCTGTTTTCTTTGGTACACTTGCTGATGAAGTTTTCTTCCAAAATAAAGGCTAAAAAGAAAAGTGAAGGCACAAGAAGGTGTTTAAATTCTTTCCTGCTATTTACGCAGCACAGTGAAAGTAAAGTGAAAGGTATGTGTGTTTATATGTAGTTACTTTAGGAACAGAATCAGAAGTGAAGTTGAATGCCCTCTAAGAATACTCAAGAAGTCAGCACAAAAAACACACAAAGAAAAATAAAATTGAAAAAAAATAAGACTACCCAGAAGAGGTGAAAAAATGCTAAGATTTGGGAAGAAGTAAATAAAATGGCACAGGCTGAGAAAAACATTAGAACAAAAGTCACCACGGAAACATTAAAAATAAAGGGAAGAACACAAAGGAAATCTCTTCATAGGGATCAGAAAATATCATAAGCTAGTCACAAACACACAGACATACACACAGAGAGAAGGGGAAAAGCACAGAAAATGACAGCCCAATATATAGAAGAGAAAGATCAAAAGAGATTAAAAGAAAAAATGGTTTGCTGAAGATAAGGATGCAGCAACCTGACCAAAGTAAAAAATGACAAAAATACAGAGATAAGGAAAAGTCAGCTCAGAAAGAATCATAAGAAATGTAGTGCTAGTGATCACTACACAAACAAATAATCAGTGTGAAAGGAGGTTTTAAGGGAAAAAAACAACTAAAAAACAACAAAAAGAAATTGCAGTAAATGAAAAGACAAAATAGTCTGTCCAAACTGTCTGTCTAGGCTTCAGGAAAAACTTCAAGAGTTAGATCTAAAGATGCCCCTGTGTGAGTTAAGAAGCACCTCATTGTAATTTATCCACGAAGAGCTTTAGATGCCTGTGATACCTATTTGGTTTATACCTCAATAAGGGTGACACCAAAGTCAAGAGACAGAGGCTAATAAAATATTGTTATTGTAATTAATCTGGCTAATTTTATATAAAATTCGTTAAAAATAACATAAGTGTGAAGTTCTGCTACTCAATTTTTCTCCAGTTACCTCTCCAACCTACTTTTTTTGTGGTAGCAACTTTAGAATTTGCAGCAGGAAAACCCTTACAGAGTCATGGTCCATCCAAGTGCAAACTGAGGAGCCCTTAGCCAAGGGTCTTGGTCTCTTTTCAAGGGAAAAAAATTATCTACTAAACCACAAATCTACTTTCAATGCCTCCATCCACACAGTTCTGGCAAAACCCTGTGCCCCTGTGTTCCCAGACAAGAACTCTCACATGCAGCAGCCTGGGGCCATTGAGGTCATCCTTACCCTGACTTTTCATTTCTCAAATTGATTCCGAGAAAAGGATATGATCTCTGAAAAGGATGCTGCAAGACCTTTAATTCTGATGGCTCAAAAGAAGATTCAGGAGAGATGGTCCCCAAGGTGGTGGTGGTGGTGGCGGCTTTCACCATGAAGTGCCAGGCTGTGTGTGCTTGCTGTTATAGAAAACAAATTTTGTACAATTTTATACACATTTTGTATTATAGTTTTTGCAGTTCTATACAAAATAATTTCTTTTTCAACATCTTTTGTCTTAATATTGTACTTGGAATGAAGATCTACAAAATTAAAATGAAACATAGGATTCATTTCAATTGCCTTTGAATTCTTATTCATCACAGAAATAGATGTCAATGAAACAATAGATTTTTCTTTAGGTTTAAATCTTATTTCTAAATTGGGATTTAGAATGGTCATACTTCTTCACTTGGTAACAGTTTAATGTAAGAAACCTGATAAGAAAAATTTAGGCACTTCAACTTTCAGATTTCTACAGTCTGGTATCTTTACAGTTATGCCCTCCAAAAGAAAAAAAAAAAAAAAAAAAAAAAAAAAAAAGAAAAAAAACAACAACAACAACAACAAAAAAAAAAAAAAAAAAAAAACCAAAAAAAAAACCAAACAAAAAACCAAACAAAAAAACCCCACCAAAAAAAAACAGAGAAAGGAAAAAGAAAAAGAAGAAAAAAGTAATGGATTTTACTGCAGATTTGTAAGGTAAACAATCTATATTTTAAGGGCATGGTTCTGTCTCTCTCTTTCTTATAAAGGTCATAGATATGCTGCTTTATAGTTCAGGACTGCCCTATCTTGTATTCAGAAAGAAGCTTTTAAGAGTCTTAAATATTGTAGAAATTTTTAAAATGCTTTGTTTATATTCTGACATCTTCCTCTCTTGAAGTTTAGAGGGTAAATTGTACCTTAACTTCATTGCTGTCTGGACAGAGCCAATCTCTCATGAAAGGTAACAGAAGTCTTCCTTTTGGCTTTACTTGAGGCTCATAGAATCATAAAGAATCAGCCACAGACATGAAAAACTGTTGCTGAAACAGGCTGCAAAAATGTATAAATTCAGAGTTGTCTAATCACAATGACAAAAAATGGGTTACCTTAGCCTAAAGCATCTGGTGCTGGGCTCTGTCTTCCTCTTGCACTTCTCCCTTTGACTACAGATTATCCTGGATATGTAAATGCTTGGCAAAAGATAATATTTACAGCTTTCTAAAGCTTTGCAACTGTGACATACTTTTTAATTAAACAGTAACAATTGTAGCCTGTGGCATTTTCTGAGATTAATGAGTGGCTGGAAAACATTGTGGCCTAAAGCAAATTAGCCCATCATTAATTAATCATAAAAAACCCTTGCTCTAGGCTTTGGTTATAATCTGTTTGGACTCAGAATCAAATGAAAAGAATTAGTTTTCTTTTCTTTAGTGCTGTCTCTTTTACACAAGCTTCTGGGAGTTTCAATTAACTCTCTCATTCAATATTGTTGTAATGCACTGTGAACTTCCTGGGCTTTGTACATGGTGAACTTTTTTCAGCAAACAGAACTCTGAATCCTTTTCCTGCTGTAAGAGGTGCATTCTCACTGAGACAGCGTTTTCCTGGAATCCAGAGAAAATCAGAGTTATTTTCTGGATTTTTTTCTCTAGCTTTCTGTCTTAATGAAAGTTGTTTTCCCCAGTATTTTCTATGCCTGTGCATATTTCAAAAACATTACAAAATTTTGTTGACCTTGTTAAACTGTTTTAAAGGTTTCTAAATAAAACCAAATAAATTTGCCCTTGCCTCCAAAACTTATGACAGTTTTAGGAAAAATCTGAAAAGTAAATCTGAAAAGATTAGAAACACAAATGGATGCTATTGATCCAACATAGGCTTCAAGTTCTTTTCCATTTCTGATTTTGTCTTAATCATATGCTGTGAGATAAGAAAAAAACCCCACTGAAATATCTCAGAAGTGTATCAGTGAAACCTGACTGCAGCTGTCCTGGGCTAGAAGAATCCAGATAGAGAAAATAACACCACAGAATAGCCCAGTTTGGAAAGAATCTTGAAAGATCACCTGATCCAACATTTCACAGGAAAGGCAGCCCAGGTGGGATTTTCTAGCACATTTTCCAATTTCATCTTTGAAACTTGATTATGTGATTTTGTCTTTTGGAGCCTCCAAGGGTTAGGTTATCCTACTCTAAAAGAGATCTTTCTACCTTTTCAAAATGACTACTTGGCACTATGAAGATACTCTATCAGAATATGAATACACCTATGGCTTTTGTACAAAAAAAACCAACAAAAAAACCCCAATCCCCCTAAAATATTAAAATTAATTCAGAGAACAACATTAAAAGACATAAATGGCCAAGGAAAACTGCAGAGAAATAAGAAATCTGACATGTTCATGGAGAAACAGCAAATGAATTCTCAAAGAAAACAATGAAGTGAGGTGAGTCAGGTACCAAAACAAGTTAAGTAAGAACAAATCAGGTTTTTGATGATCATGGTAATGGTAATTATTATTATTATTGGTCAGTAATTTGACCCACAACTCTTCATTTCCTGTGTTCAGGGGATCAGATTGTCCCCAGACTGGAAATGAAGGCAGAGTATGAGACAATATTAATGAAACAGAAACTTCTTCTAGAAAACCCCAAAGCCAAATACACAAGAGAAGTACAGGTGAGAAAAAAACCCCCGCAAGCTCTCATAGGGCTGCTTATCTGTACAACAATGCACTTTTCAAGCCAGCAGCTAACAGCAGTGTCATAATGGTTTTTTGTATGATAACTGCTACATTTAAGGGTGAGAGAGTTAATTTCTTCAAAATGGATGTGGCCATAATTCATCCCTTGCATGCCTTCCCATTCATCCTGCAGAAAAACAATTGATTTGCTTCAAAATTGAGTTATGAAAGTACTCCTCATCAGCATCATTTTCTCTTTATCTTCAGAACCCTAGTGGAGGCTCTCATTGAAACAGTATGATTACTCACAGCACATAAAGAAAAATATTTTCTCAAGGCTTTGAAGGAATATGCACCCTGAAATCACTGATTTAACAACAACAGAGACATAAATGTAAAAATTATAAAGGGGTCTCTTGAAATGATTAAGCAGACTAGGACTCTTTTGTTTAAAAAGAATGAGAGGTCTGGTAGACATATATGAAAGCATGGGCAGCATGGAGAGGGCACTACTTGTTCACTCTTTCCTCTGACAGAAGACCTAAAGGACATCAGAGCTATCAGCAGACAGCTTCAAACACATAATTTTTATCTAGTTTAATCTGCAATACTTGTTGCAGAACATTACAAACAGGAGCAGTCTAGCTGTGTTCAAGGTTAGAATAGGAGAATTAACAGATAAAAATTCTATGAAAGAATATTAAATACATGATATTTTCTCAGTCTCAAGAAGACCCCAGGATACATTCTGAGGGACAGGAGAGCTTAGGGGGAAAAAAAATGCTGTGGTGCATTAGATTTATTTTATTTAGTGTTTATTATTCAAGTCATTTGCTCGTGGTCATTTGGAACTGGGGTAGTGAGTTTGGCCTGGGGTATGTCTTGCCTCACTGCTGTGTTCTTATTCTCCCAGTTAGGTCTTTGCTACTCCATCTTTAGTTGTAAAAGCCTGCTGTTTATATAATCACAGAGTTATTTCCATAAAACCTATGAATAACTGAAATTTATACATGGTAGAGGGTGCATTTTTACTGACAAATGTGAATGTCCATCATGTTGTAAATATGAGCAGCTTTGCTGACCATGTGAAAAGTTTGATTCTCTGTCTATTAATGCAGACAGAATCTTATTATAAAAGCTTAAATAGGTAAACAAACAGAAAGAGATACAGTGAAGGCCAAAATCAAAGAGCCACTTGCAATTTATATACCACAAATATAATTCCAGAGTGGAATTGCTCCTTTTGGAATGCCTTCCCACCACCACCCCCCTCCCCCCACTAATTTAAGATTCAAGCATATTATGTTCATCTAGTATGAGGTAAAATGAAATTTCAGTTTTGTTCTATAATCATCTATAAAATCAACTGATCAAAGAACCACACTGTATAATATATGAACATTTGGCCTCATTTATTAAAATTATCATAGAGAATTTTGCCAAGCATAAGTGAGACTGACCTGTACCACCTCTTTCCTTAAAGTATCCAAATCTTCATGGTCTATTCATCAAACTGTCAAGTGACACCTTTCCATTTTCTCCCATATCTCTCTGGATTTTTACACTTTTGCAACTACTCAAAGATATTTTTAAGCTTCTGTTTACAATGTGCCTACAAAGCATTTGGTAATTAACAGACTGTGGCTGATGTGTAAGCAGTCAAAATTTATGACCTCTTAACAGCCTAATTACCTTCTTCTTCTTAAGTAACTAACAGCTTTTAGGTTTTTTTGAGGGTGTTGTTTTTTTTTTTTATTTGTACTAGGAATCTTTATTATAAATGTATTAGGACAGGAATTAGAAGGTATTAAGCTTTATTTTTTTTTTTTTAATATCTCACTACATGCTATTCCAGGACTAGGAAATCTCAGTTTCTCAACACTGAAACTATCCTAATCTAAGGACTTGCCTCTGCTCTGGAGGAGGAGAGGAGTTAATAATGAATTCACATAAAGTACCATAAGAATCCTGTTTTATATTTTTAAAATATTTTATATATTTTAAATGCTTGTTAAACTTAATCTATCTTGAGCAAAATACTTACAATTCCATGGAATTATACTTTGAAGAGAAACTTTTAACTTGCTTCTTTCCTAGAAGTAGGCCTGCAGAAATGTGACAAAAAGTACCCCCAAGACATTAACTGTGAACATGCAGTTGAAGTGAATGCCCTGTGAGAACTTGAAACAGTCACTTTCCAAGGGTCTTTCCTTGCCCTAATGGGATAAAGCAGAAAAAACAGCAGCATGGGTTTTCTTCCAGAAAGCATGTGAGTCATTATTTATGGAACAATGCTTTCTGATTGCAGTATTGCAATAGCATTATTCATTATTTCCACCAAAAAATCTATATTGACTCTACTACAGAGAGCCTAGATGCTTTACTTCTGGCATTCCTGAGAGAAAAAAAATTTTAAAAATGTAATCTTACCTTGCTGTGAGCTCTAAAACAAAATATTTCCAAAAGGAGAGATCAGAAAATGAAAATTGTTTTTCTTCTTTCCCACTGTTACTTTTTGTCAAATGTTTACTTTCTATCTTCATTGTGAAATAGGCTATTACTATTTTTGAGTGATTGTTTGCTTTAGCAACAGAGAAATATATTCAGTAGGACAACTTCTTGACCCAAAGGACAGAGAAAGCTGTGTGTAAACAGACTTTATACATATTATTTCAGTTATTGGGATTTTCTAAGAGTGTGAAAATGTTTAGCAACCAGCTATATCGATGATTGCACTTTCCTGATATTCTTTATGGCCACAATTTTCCTATTGATTTATTATACAAGGTTATGAACCAAATCCTTTTGTTCCTGTGAACCAAACCCAGATTTAAGTACCTCATCTTTGACAGCTGGGGTCAGATGTTTAAATGGTCATAGACCATGACTTCATTGTTGCTATGACAGTTTACCTCATCATGCCATCTTTTGGTAACCTTGGGCAAAGTATGCAGCCTATGCTTGATAAAGTGATATCCATAATATTAAAAAAAAAAAACAAACCCAAACACATTTAATTTTTTTTTGTTCTGCTTTATATTGTAATATGCTTCTTAAATGAATGGATGACAACAATGATATTAAATCAATATTATAAAGCAGTTGAAAGTGAGCATATTGGTTTGGTCCAGCTACTGCAACACCAATGTAATGATAGGAATCAAGTGTCCATCAAATACTGTTTTTAAAAAACTATAAAGCATATTTAAAACTGGATTTGGGAAATAACAAATGTAACTGAAATGAATATTGAATACTGTACTAATTATGGAATGCATACTAATTAGTAAAGTAGCTATGACTGTAGAAGGAACAGAGGAAATAATATTGAGCTTCTTTTAAATGAGCTCAACATTTCAATTATTCTAAATTTACTCTATACAGGGTCCAATTTCCTTCACTTACAACCTTCTTACAGCACTTTTTAAAGACTAAAAGAGGATTAGCAAAATGTGGGGGTAAAAACCTGTCTAAAATAAGTATGACAGGGCTGCTAGCAGCCCATATTTAATTAGAGAATTAATGTACAGAGAGTCAGCCCTCACTTTTTCATTAATTGAGTAGAAGTAGTAAAATGTCCATAGGTCTTAGCTGACAGTTACTGCAGAACAGTATTGCTTGTTTCAATTATTTTTGTGCTTTTTAGGTATTGTGCCTTTCTGGTAAAAATAATGAATCTGAATTATTTTCTGCGGGCTGATATTGGAGTCTACCGTGTGATTTGGAAAATTTTGGTTTCACATGAGAAAAACTTGGGGGAATGGCATATGAAGCCTTCCATAGGAGGTCATAAACATGGAAAATGTGTGAAAAAATTTGTCCTGCAGGCAAGGCACTTCATCCAGTGCTGAGCAGAGTTTCAGATCCTATATATCTTATCAGACTAGTGGGTTTTTACTGAGTGCTAGTAATCACATAATGGATACTGTGGTTCTGATACCAACAGTGTTCTTCCAGTTTCTTGATATCCAATTTATCTTTGTCTGTTCAATCAATGGGATAATATAAACACAAACTGGGTCACTCTGGTGATTAATTACCATGTGTTTGGTTCCTGGAAAATTCCTATATTAGGGAAGAGTACTGCCTGTCCTTGCTTATCTATCAGGTGAAGATTCACATCATGACTACAGCATGCACATGACACTGATAAATTATTCTGATAAATCGTCTGCAATTTCTGATTTGTTGCTGTGGTGGGTTGGCTCAGCTGTATGTGGGGTAAGCTTCCAGCAGCTTTTCACAGAAGCCAACACTGTAGCCCTCTCAATAACAAAATTTGGTCACACAAACTCAATGCAGTTATACTGGTGAATTTTTTTGTGTAATTTGATTACAGACCTGCAGGATCTTAAAAAACCCCAGTGTATCAAAATTCACTATTTCCTATGAGTCAGATGCTTTCTTACAGTAATAGGTTTCCTTTTTGACTTACAGCAATGTTATTTCCTTAATCAAGTTGCCAATAGTTCATTGAATTTGCTGTTAAATATTATATTTCATACCCTGTTTAGTCTTTCAGTGTTGCAGATTTTTTTTGGCATTATTCAGAAAGATTCAGCAAACAGCTGTAAATAATGTTACTTGCCCTGCAGTATTTATGTTAGTAACAACTTCCTCTCTTTTCTATGACATATGTGAATATTTCTCAGAAACAGAGTCAATCCTTGGCAGGGTGGTGGTGGGGGAAGGAAATTGTGTTTAAGGTCCCTTCCAGCCCTAACCAGTCTGTGACTCTGTAACTCTTTCCCAACAAGATGGACTTTCTACGCTGTGGTAGCTCCAATTTCCTATATTCTATCTCAGAGTCATTTTGTTGTAGATTTCTAAGGAAAAATTCATTAAACCCAAGGATGGGTCCAGCTGAAACCCTACAAATTGGTAATCATGTATGCATGCCATATTTGAATTCAGTGCTACATTTATGAGGCAACCTATTCCAGTATGCAAGTCTTGTACATAATTCTAACTTTGATACATGAGCAATTTAAATTTGTCTTACTCTCTCAGATGTTAAGTTATACAGAAAAATAGCGAAACAGAGTTCAAGACATGTCTCCGCATTTTTTAATGATGTTGATGACTTCCTTCAGCACCAAAGCCCTGGTTTTGAAATTTATTATTTCTTTTTTTTTTTATGAGCTTTGTAGATAGAGAAGCATAAAGAATCTGGTGGAAACTGCTGCTCTTCAAAAAAACATTTGTATTTGCATTTGAAATGGAGATTCAAGCTCTAGGCCATTTGTCTTAACATGAGTGTACGGTTTTTGCAAATGAAGTTTTCTAGAATTAATGCAGTTAAAATATGAGTCTTTTCCAGGAAATGGAAAGAAGACAATGAATCTATATGTGGTGTTATGAGATGAATAAATGCTTGGAAAATAAAAACAATTTCTGACTTGAATATGGATAAAAAATATCTTGCAAATGATATGGTGAAATTTATCAGGTACTTGCATCATTTTTGCTTGATAGGCTCTGACCCTGAAGTTCTATTAGGGAAGTCTTTTGCTGAAGAAAGTTGAAAATAACACCCAAATAATTCTGAAACATGTTTTATGAGCGCTGTGAGATGCTCATGTTTTAGCAAAAATGATTAAAGTGATTTACATATATATAGCTTCTACATTGAGAAAGGACCTTCAGAATTTTATAAACTGAATACAGAGACCAGTGCAACCAAAATGGGGAGTCTTTGTCTCGAAAACATTTTGTTGTGATATCATGTTGTAACATTACTGTATTTTGGACAGAATATTGTGATCACTTCAAAAAATTCAGGGAGGAGTGACTTGACCAGGAGAATTAAGCTAAAACCTGAACTCTCAAGAAAGAGTGCTGCATTTAAGAAAATAAAATTGTAAATATTAAACAACATCTCTGTGAAAGAGGAAACATTGGATCAACTGGATAATTATGTTAAAGAGAACAACTGATTTTTGTGGAAGTATTTTTACCTTGACTAATTCTCTGAAATATTTTAGAGTTGTCAGGGGACTTGTACTTTAGAGGAAACCTTTTACATGTTCTTGCAAATCTCACCTCTTGAAAAAAGATGCAAACTGGAGTCCCTCAGTGTTCCCTCATTTAGTGTGTCTCAGAAGTGGTCACTTTTGTCACTGAAAACCGGAATTATTCTGATTTTAATACCTTTTTTTTTTTTTTTCCCCCCTTTAGCATGTCACAAGCAACACAGCACCGTTAATAATGTATAACATTCTTTTAGGAGAGCCTTCCTGAAATTAAACTAAACTCATCAGTGTGACTGCTGTCAGCTCTCATTATTCAATGATTTTCATCAATCTTGTTAAACAAGGTTTGCCTTTATAAATTCACACCACTTTTCTATTTTGTATGGGTTTTGTTCACCTTCCCAGTCACAGAGATCTTAGCTATAAGAGCAGCACTTACATCCTTGAATTTCTGTTTAATTTACTGTTTTCACATCATATTAGGCTCTTTCTACCATGATGTCCTTTTTCCCCCCTGGTTTTGTTATATTTCAGGACTCTGGGGAAGTTGAAAACAGACAATGGTCCAGTAAAATGGAGGTCTCCTCTAGAACTGTTGCTTGGAACAGTTGCATATGCCTCTTTTCTTAGGATTATTGTGAAAATGCTGCACATATTATTTATGTTAATGTAAATTATTACTGGAAGAGATGAGAAGCATCCCTTGCAATCAGTCAGATGACACTGTGATTTTCAAAGTTTTCCTGAAAGGAAGAGTGGGAACCACAGTGTGCGTTCATAAATTCCATGGTGCAGATAACCAGATTGTGGAGTCTCTTCAGAGCAGGAAATAATTCCTAGGAGACCCAACACTGAAACCTTTGTAATTTTTTAAAAATAAAACCATAAATCTCTCTGATTTTAGTTTTGGCAAGTATTGAAGTGCTGTATGTTAAGCCATCTCCCATTTCAGACAGTGGCTATTCTTAAATCGATCTCCATAACACAATAGCTGTCTTGTAGACACCTTTGGACAGGCAATTAATTTTGAAACCTGACAAGGCAGAAATAAAGTCAGTTTTAATTATTGTATAGTGTGCTTCTTCCAGCTGACTTTTACAAGTCTGTTAATTATTATTTTTAAATTTGTAAATTTTTTTTTGTATTTCTAAATGCAGGACATAGCTAGTGAGGTTTTGAGATTTGTGGTCTCCAGAGAATATTCAGACACAACATCCAAGGAAGTGTGTGACAGCTTCTTATAGCCTCATATAAAACCTCAGTGTGGGCCCACTAGATAAATATAAAAGATGTTCTTATGATTTTAACCCCAGAAATACAGCTTCAGTTCTCTGCCATTTACAGATTTTCTGTCTGGTTTAGACAAGTGATTAATTTCTCTGCTATTCCATCTTTCTTTCCTAAAATTAGGATAATATTCCATGGCTCTATGAGATGATAGTCTTCCCTGATTGGTGGCTGAAGGTACCCATGTGTAACAATGCCAGTGGTGGTATAAATAATGCAGAAGGAAGAATGCTAAATTGATAAAATTATGAATTATATGCTTGTAGGGAGGCAGTGTAGGTGTAGAGGGTGTGCTAAGGGTGTGGAAGAATGCAAACCTTTCTCTCTGCAAAAGGGTTTAAGCTTTCCTGTTAATGGAGCATAGAACATTTACCTTCTAATCTTCGTCTGTCCTGCCCTAATACAGGAATTCTGAAAGCTCAGCTCAGAAAATCAGTCCTCCAAAGTTGTTTGTTCAGATGATGTGACTTGGGCCTCAGCAGAAAATAATTACATTTTATCAGAAGAGTAATGACATGTTTGTGGGTGTGGTATAAATTATTCAATATTGGCTATATTCTGCTACTGCTAAAACAGATTTGTTGGTGTTAAACCCTAATATTAGTAAATGCCTGACTTTAGGACTTATATACCTATTAAAGAAATCCTACTGAAACCTCAGGACATGTCTGTGTACTCAAAGCAGCACTGAGCTGACAGTCTTGTGCAATCCACACAGTGCTGTGGTATCTGTTGTTAAATGTTATTTTTAACATTTAACACAGCCTCGAGTGCTAAAAATCTTTTCTGAGTGGTAGGAAATAGGTACTGTCAGGCTTTGTCAGGGTTAGAAGCAAGGTTTATCAAGCAAGGAAGAGTTCTGCTCTTGAAACTATCATGCAGACATCACCACAGTAATTTTTTGACAACACAGGTCATAGATAATTGCATTTTGAGCTAAATTTTGTGTTGCTATGCATATTAAACTTTATGGGTTAAATCTTCTGTCAATAAAGTGCTGGCTGCTTTCTGGATAAAAGCTGGGCACACTTTGAAGGTGGGGAGTTTCTAAGTGCACTTCACCTGTGGAATTACACATCAGTAGTAAAGACAGGTAGAGGCAAACTGAACAGACCTCAGAAAATGGTGATTCTGATCTTAAGTATCCAAACCCACCTTAAAAAATCTAGTTTAGGTGGTGGAGTTCTTTTTACATGTTTGTCCTCATCTCAAAGGAGTGAATTTCTCTTCCAGAGCTGAGAAAATGAGGAATTGGGTGGTTGCATCTACCACATGACAATATTGAGGTTTTAACAGGAGTATTTGGGCTCTGGGAAGAGGACTTATCCTCAAAAGAAAGAAAGAAAGAAAGAAAGAAAACCAAACTAGGACTCAATGAAAGTTAGGTTTTGAATTACATTTGATATCAGGTGAGCATTTTTATTTTGCTCACTAGCAAGAGGAAATTGAACAAATTTCTCATTTGGGTGGGTAAGTGATTCTGAGGTACAGACCATGGCATTTGCATATGTAGTGGCTTTCTTACTATAATGTCTTCATTATTGATGTCTAACATTGTGTAATATGATATTACTGAGATTAAAATAGAGTTTTTTACTGTACTTATGTTTAGTGTGTTAATTTTTTCTTTTTTTGTCTATTCTCCAGGTCTTGACCCATGGAGTCTACAGAGAACCAGGAACAAGAACAGAAATTTGGACGAAACGAAAACGTAATCTAAATAAATCATTCTACTGATCTGACTTTTTAGAGGTAGCAAAACTATTGGACCCAGACTGCTAAAATGCAGGGCCATATTTCTGCTTTTTTTTTTTTTTTTACAGAATGCTCCTTCTCCATCTTCCCAGCATTTGTCTTCCATGCAAATAACTGAGTTGCTACGAAATTTTTTGCTTTTCAGTAATATGTTTGCAAAGTAAATAAAGATATTTAAAATGCAAACAACCCTGAAAACACTTGTTCTTAATTCAGCCCATTTGTTTTTTAACACAAGAAATTCTGGTTCAATTGCCACAGAACACTCTAAGGTAGCAGTGAGGCAGACGAAGGGCTAGAACGAACTGTGGGTTCTAGATAGTCCTCTCCTCTGGGATTATTGATCTAATTTATAATATCACTGTCATTTCTATCAGCTGTTAGGACATAAAAGGACAGCAGGATCAATAAATGACCAAACTCTTCCAAAAGTCATGCCATGTTTAAGGATGGCAATAATATTACCATGGCACCTGGCAAAGTCATTTTGACAACACAAAACATATAGGTTTTGTGCAGAAAGTAGGGTTGAAAATCTGGCCAGAAAAACATAATGTATTAGATTTGCTATTTTTATTTCTTCTAGCTCTCATTTTTCATTAGAATTGGCTCTTAATTGTGCCTTTTTGTTTGTTTGTTTGTTACACACTACAAAATGGTTAGGTTTTTTAAAAAGAAATACGATTATTTTTATAATGTTGATTTCAACCCTTTTTTTTTCCTAAATTAAGAGACTAACTTAAAGCCTCTGTACATGAATCTTCCCAGAGATACAACCTGATGTCAGAAAAACTGAGTTCTACTGACTCTAATGAAACGTAAGGAACCAAACATCCTAAAGAAATTGTAGCCCTGCAGGACCACGAGGATTCACAAAAAAAAGCTCAGATGGGCACTGAAGTCTCCCTTCTCGTGGTGTAGAAATTATTGCTTTAACTACAGCTGGGCTTGTGCCTCCTTAATGAAGAGTAAAAGGCAGATTAATGCAATCAGAACTTTTAAGGGTCTGTCAGTGAAGTTTTTAAAAGCATCACAGTGTCCATGGGAAGACTTGTGGGGAGCAGATGGAGGAAGATGCTCCATAATCTGTGTGAGGTTGCCGGAGGACCTTTCCTAAGTTTTTAAAAATACACATGACACAAAAATATATACCGTTCATTTTTCTTGGACACATTTCACCACTGCTGGTTACATTGGTTGCCCAATGTAATTGTGTCTACTTTTTGCAGTCTTAATGGATTCCTCACTAATTATGTAACATAACAGTTTTTCCTTGCCTTCCCTGCAGTGATTCCACACACTGTCACAGTGGTTTTGGGGACAGAATAATAGGTTTAAATGCTACATTAATATTACTGTCAGATATCTGTCAAAAGCACGACATTTTGCAGAAAGTAAATGTTAGAGGCATTAAATTCACATCAAAAATAGGGTCTGAATGTGGAAGCTTTTCTTTATTATTATTAGAGTCCCTGTATAAATGCATTGGATGGAAATGAAGAATTGCTCTTTTAATGTAGGTACAAAAGAGAGAAATTTTGAAAAGCAAATTAATTTTAATAATGCACAGATTTTATTTTTTTTTCTGGACTTGCAGCATGACTTTATTTCAAGGTGAAAGACAAAAATTTCTCCCCTTTTATGAGATATAACTCCATGCTTACAGAAAAAAAATTAGGTCTCTAATTCTTCACTATGCTCAGTGAGAGATCTTGTGAAAAAACCTTGAGGAATCTTTGGCTGAATTTGACCTGGATCATGAGGGGAAAACGATTGGGTATTCAGGCAGCAAAGCTTAAGGTGTAGTCTTGAAAAAGTATTTGCTGTTCTTGGCAGATCAAGCAGCAGCAAACTTAACATTTACTTTTGCTTAGGAGAAGAAAAGTCAGTATCAAACTTGCATGCTTGTATTTAGTTGGAATATTGGAAGCATCTTGAACTCCTTGACTCCAGAAAGTGAAATTGCCTAAAATCCCAAAATTACCAAGAAAACAGCAATGCCTTTCTCCACTGTGTATATGTTTTGGCTAACTCTCCAGACCCAACTGCTCTAGAACTTAAGTGACATGAAACTCCACAAGCAAAGGAGTACCTTTTTCTGATCAGAACATTTTGAAAAATTAGATTTGCAAAACACTGATAAATTCTCTGGTACTCAGTGCACAGTGAAGGAATTGCAGTAGCAACTATTTTTTATTTTAACTATAAAGGCAGTTTATTTGAACCTTCAGTCCTAGAGCAGAAGACAATTTCTCATAAGAAAGGTCAGAGCTTATATAAAGGGTACAAGATGTCCTGCCTGTAAACTCATTTTGGCTTCAGATCAAAAAGCTATTCATTTGCAATGAACAACAATATATGAAATGAAACATTCTATATTTTTTTTTTGTAAATTATACATTTAAATATTTTTCTGGCCTGTGTTTTTTGTAGCATTAAATCTGGAACCTGGGCAGATGTTTTTCCCCCTCCATCTTTCAGTTATTTTGATGAATCCTTCAGGACAGCTTACTATGGGCAAAACCTGGGCAAGCTCTTTATGATTTCAAGTAGACAATTAATATTTGTTCTTTATGTTTGCTATGTAATACCTTGTCCCTAACAAGATTATTACCTATCAATTTGCCAGTGATAGGTGGCTAAGGCCTATTATTATACTAACAACTATTAGGAACTATTAACTAAATCTAAGGAACTTGAAATGTTTGTTCTCTTAGTTAATGTTGGCCAGAGTAGAAAATTATCTTCATAGTAAAGACATAATTAAAGGCAAGATTTGGTCCAAAGGGCTTGTTTTTCATATTTATGTCAAAACCAAGCAAAATCTCTGCGTTGAAAACACTGGTATGAGGACAAAATACAGACTCAAAAAGAGGAATTATTCTTTTTAACTGCAAATGAGTGTTGGGGTTTTTTTCCCATTGAAAAGTAACTATGTATTTCTTAATGGTGAGAGGAAGGGAGAAGCTTTTTTGTTAGTTTTCATTTTCCATAAATAATTTGGGAGGAGGAGGAGGAGGATACTGCCACTAAACAGGTAATTATGCAAAGTTGTATTTGGAAATAAACCAAGTTTAGGGGGTATTTACTCATTTCAAGAAGTGAAGTTTATGTTGAGGCCCAAGATGCGGATAAATTATCTCATGTAATGCTCTCTCTCCTTAAATTCTTAATGAGTTTTATATATATCTACATTCAGGTGACATTTTTCATAGGATTATCTACTTAAACTCCATTTTATATTGCATTAGGAGCATAAGTCACTCAGTTCTCTTAACTACCTAGAATTTTGGGGTTTCTCTATGTAAATAATTTTAAATTATCCACACAGAATTTAGTCAGATTTAATTAAACCAGAATCTTAAAATCCCTCTGTAATTACTTTGTAGCCAACTTTTGTTTTGCTGATGGTGGCAAATAAAAATTTCTTCTCCAAATAATTTTTGAGGAGTTTCCAGAGAATGCTGAACTTCAATTTTAAGAAGAGCTATTTTATTTATTTAATTGCCTTAAAGTTCCTAGCATTAAATTTTTGCTTGGGATCTGTCTTCTTCTGCCTTTGTGGGGTTTTTTTTTTCCCATTCTTTTCTTGTTATTTTTGAATGATTTTCTGGTTCTAGAAATGTATCATCTGCCTTAGGTTTACTGGCACTGTGTGAAGCTTAACAGCTAATTTTGATTTTAAATTTGTGTTGCAAAGCAACAGATTACAAACTTATGACATAGCCAAGAAATAAAAACTGAGAGCAGAATAACTGGAGTCAGCTGGAATGATCAGAGCACAAAAGATACAAGGGAGGAGGCTCACAGGATTTCAATTTTTTTTTTAAATTCAATCAGGCAAAGCAACAAATAGTAGGAAAATTGGTCTGTTTTTTTCAAATTTGACACAAAGCATAGGTCTTTCTGTGCCAACCTTTCATTTCTCACTTGTGTGTGAGCCAATTTCTGCTCTGACAGGCAAGAATGCAATGGCACGCACCTGTCACGTGGGCTGGTCCTGTTTTCAAATTTACCTGTCAGTAAGGAAGCAGCTCCCTTCTAACAAAAATATAAAGCAGTGTTCCTAAAGTTTGGTGCCAGAATATGCAGTATATAGGATAAATGCAGAGATTTAACATATTTTTAAATAAATGATGACAGCCCAATTATTGCATGTGTCTGTGCAGCTTCAGATTCAGTTCTTTTCTTCTTACCTGTTTATTTTGAAAACTGATTCTTGCATTTTCAGGCATCTGCTGCCTGACATTCCTCAAAAGTGCATTAAACCTTTAGCAAATAAATTTTCACACCCCCTTTTTTTGGAAAAGTGTGCTTTTTTTTTTTTTTTTAAATAAATAACAGATTTTCTGAAGTGCAGAATTCAGTCCCTGAAAATGAAGCCATTTTGATGGTGTAGAAATTTGTGTAACATCAGTGAGTGTCAGGCAGGATGTTTAAACATGAATGCTTACTAAAAAGAAATTGGATTAGAGGAAGTGCTTCCTGTGCTGCATGTAGTTATTTATTCTGATAAAAACCACAAAAGGAATCATCTTTCTCTTGTTTTAAATCATCCTGGTGGGATGGCCTTTGCTACTGAACACATCACAACTCTTTGGATATAAATATGGTGTTTAGGATGGATTGGGAAGCAAGATGATTCTTGCGCTGTGCTTCATAAAATTCTCCAAGGCTTTTGCTGAGAAATGACAGCAGTGCTTAAAAAGTGTGGTTGTCTGTTGGAATGGCTGCAGATTTTTTGAAAGTTTAGAGGGAATCGAGGGTGATCAACACAATTAAAAATGGTTTCAAAGTACAGGAGTCAGTAGAAGATATTTTTCTTCAGGGATATTTTTCTTCCACTAAACTCTGGAAATTACAATTGACAGATGGTGGAAAAGGCATTCCAATAAGTCTGTGACAGTCTTCAGCATCTACTGAGGTTATGCTGAAATCAGCAGAAATATCCTTGTTGGCAAAGGACAGGGTAGCTCGTGAGAATTCCTTAATGCATAATACCACCAGAACAGCAAATGAGCTTTGTGAGACAAATTAGTAAAAGGTAGGAAGAGACAGCCCTACAAGCAGGCATTTGTTTAAAGAAGACCTCTGAAAATTCATACCTTTGAAAAGTTGATGTCAGGTGTGGCAGGAAATTGCCATGTCTTTCAAAATGGTGAATGTCTGAGGAGACACAAGCTTAACACAGACTTTTAGATTTTAGGAATCTACATGTGGCATATTTACACAAGACCCCATAACTCACTTATTATAAAACTATAGAATCACAGAATAGTTTGGGCTGGGAGAGACCCTTAAAGCTCATCCCATTCCAAGTGCCACCCCCTGCCATGGGGCAGGGACAGCTTCCACTGTCCCAGGCTACTCCAAGCCTTGTCCAACCTGGCCTTGGACACTGCCAGGGATCCAGGGGCAGCCAGAGCTTCTCTGGGCACCCTGTGCAAATGGCTTTTGAAAATGTCTGTTTTGCAACATCCACACACTTTCATCAACTTTTTCTTGCTAAGTCCAAATTTTATCCACAGTTAACTTATTTTTCTTTTCTAACAGAGGCTGCAAACAAGGCTCCTATGCAACAAAAGTAGTTCAAATATTCTTCAGACAAGAGTACAGCACAAAACACGACCCAGTGTCTGAAGACAAATTAGTTTACCTTCTCATTTCTCAAAAACTCATTGTTACTTTAGGTGAGAGAAAGAGAAGTAATTTTATTGGAGGATGCACTTAAAAGAAGCATATTACACTCTGTTTAGAGATACTAAACTTTCTGTAAAGGTATAAAATTCAGAAAGTACCTCTTTTGATGAAATTCTGTTTGGATATAATCTCCATGCCTTTACCTGATTAGTTTTGATTACAATATATCATCCAAGGCGACATTTTTAGTATGAAGATCTATGATTGGTTTTAAATAATTTTTCATCCTTATAACATAATTTTAAAAAAGGTATTGAACTGAACCAAAACCTGTTGCTTTTACAGAAACAGAAATATTCAGTAAATGTAAAAATAATTTTATTCTGGCAAAAAACCCATTTTGTTATGCTTTGCCAGATTGAGAGTGGAAAAAAGTTGAAGAGCTGTGTAGCTTCCAAATACATGGAAAATAAAAGGGTGTGAAGAAAAAGAAATTTTCATGATGCACAGGTGGGAGATTAAATGTTTATATGATTTGGTCAGCGTCCACAAAAAAGCTGGTGACAGGGGTTCTCGACCTTTTGTTTTCATCACTTGCCTGTTGTTCTAAAGACACTTTCTCTCTTTTTTCACAACTTTTAATAACAAATTCCTTTCTACACATTCTTACAGTTGTGATCAAGCAACAGCTCAGCTGTTCTGGAATTGAGAAAGATTTAATACACACTAATTTGCTGTAATATAATCGCATAAAATACAATTACCATTGAGAATGAGTTTTAAATTAGTTATAAACAAATTGAAATAATTTAGAATCATTTAAAATAACTGCATCTGGCAAAGTTTTGCTGTAGCAGCTCCACCACAGGGTTTCTGATTCATCCTGTTCTTTCTGACTGCTATATGTTTTTTTCTAAGCATGACACCTTGGGTGGTGGATTATGATTGTAATTGAGTACATTTTAATTAAAATTAAAACATCACATGAGGTTGTCTAGAGTGGAGAATGGTGTTGGAATCAAAATCTACATTAAAAAAAATCAAATTATTGTGTCACAAGTGATTGAGTGCTAGAAAATTTTATTTGCAGTCTGAAACAAGGAAATAGGTTTAATTTTTTCCTTCCTCTTGTAGATATATCTGACAGCATTTCTGTGCCATCTCATCACTGGTCCAAGACTTGGGTGTTGAACTGATGCCTGGGGAAGGCTGGCCTGGAACAGAGACTGGACAGAGCTAGAGAATAAAGTAGGTATTTATTAAAAGGCCTTTAAGGGTTCACCTCCAGCAGCACAAGGGCCTGATCAGGGCTACACCCAAAATGGTCACAAAATGGACAACCAGTCATAAGGTCTTACACTTTTATAAGTTTTGGTTCATTTGCATATTGGGGTTTAATTGTTGTCCTGGTTTAGGGCAAATTTGTGAGAGAACCCCTGAATGGGGTCCCTCTGGGAAGCAAACCTAAAAGGCCCCTCCCCCAACCAGGGGGAGCAAAAAAATACTTCCTCGGAGGAAAGGGGAAAAACCTATTTATTTAACGAATAAAGTGCCCACAAGCATACATAATGAGCCACAGGAAACAGTAAGACCTCTCATTTCTCTGAAGGAGATGGTAAATTCACCAAGCCCCTGCTGTGGGTAGCTCAGCTGGCCCCGTCTCTGATCAGTCCCTCCGGTGCTGGAAATGCCGCCCTGGGCCCCGGGGACACGGGCCAGAGACCCGGGTGTCCCTCTGGGTTTGCAGTCCAGGACAGGCCTCACACAAGCACAGTCCAGGAGCAGGAACGCAGAGGAGGGAATGCTTCTTTCAAAGCAAACTCCACACAGCCTTCTTTCTCCCCTTTCACTCTCAGAACCAGTCTCACAGCAGTGATTCTCTCTCCCCAGGATCCTGCTTCATCAGTCTCTGCTTTATGCTCCTCAGGGTTGCTCCTCCATGACCATCCTCCCCTTACCAGCTCTCCCTCTTTTATCTCCCTCATCCTCATTGGATTTAGCTGTCACTCATCAGGGGCAAGGCTGTGCTGGTTCATTAACACTGATGTTACTTCTCAGGGGTTACTTAGTCTTAAAGGTACAGAACTTAACATACTGCATAAACAGAAGAGACAGCTGGGGATATCAAAAAGTCACCCCAGGTCAGAAAATCTAATCAAAAACAAAACAAAACAAAATCATAACCAGTAAACCAAAAAAATTAGGCAAACTAAAAAAAAATCTATGGTAAACAAGTGCTTTAGCTATGAAACTGATATTCTGGATTTACCAAAACTATATAATATTATTGGTAAGATATCCATTCCCAATATTTTCCAATAACAAGAATCAGGAAATAAACCTTTTCTTGTTTAACTCTGGTTGTTAAATTCCACATTAGTCTGCACTGTTTCTTTGTTTCACTGTTAAATATACCAAACTTAAATAATTAAATTTTGAGCCATATTTTACTCAGAATCTCTCAAAAAAAATTTGAAGTTATTTGGTATCTTTAAACAAGCATTTATGAATAGAAATACATTTTGGGGGGAAAATGCCCGCTTCATTTCTACAGGAGGGTTTTGATATCCCTTATCTGTAGTAGCTAGGGACATGCGGCCGGAAGATCTTGGGCTGTACGAGTAGATAGGGTTACCTTTCTACATATAAGTGATGCTTGCCTTGCTCAGTTAGGCTCTGTTAAGTTAGAAAATCATATCTAGGTGATGACGTAGGCAGACGGATGTGACGCCATCTTCGAAAGTTATAAAAACACCATGTAAGCAAAGAATAAACGCCATTTGCCATCCATCATATTGGTGTCTGTGAGCTATGGCCCGAGTGGCCCGGGGGGGGCTGCCATGCCAGTTTCTGAACCAGGTCGTCACACCTCAGCGAAGGAGGCAACACTTACCACATCTCAGATATTTTTATCACATCTTAGACATTTACTATTTAGCTATAAAATGTTTTTCATATCAGGTCACAGGTGGAACTACATCTGATGGCAGCACTCAGCCAATACTACAGCTATTGCTTTCAGAGCAAATACAAAATAAATACTACTCTGTGTCCTTTAATCATCTTCCTTATGTATTGAGCTATTATTGAACTGATAGAAATGAATGGGATGAATGCATTTTAGACAAGAATAAACACATTCATGGACAGCGTGTTCATAATTTTTAAAAATGGTCCAGATGAAATATTCTTCTCAGGAAGCCCTTAAACAATGTGTGATGGGAAAAGATCAGATTTTTTTCTCCCATTTCATTCTTTTTATCTCTGAGATAGAAATAGCCTCTGATGAAAATATGTCCTGAAGGCAAATCTTGCATTTCATCAACCAGATATTTCTCTCCCATTCCTAAGCTTTTGGACTTTTTTTCTCGTATTTTATCCACAAGACTGGGAGAGAGACAAGGGGGCCAATGAAGGTTGAATACTACAACCCACTTCTCTAAGTTCAGAAAAACATAAATATGAGAAAATTCCATCTTACTTGTGTGTCATTTAGTTACACTTTTGCTAAAAGCTGTCTGTATATATAATTACAGAGATAATAATAAGAGTAAGCAGAATGTAGAATTTCAGTTCTTGCAGTAAATTTTTGTGTTTACCTTTTTTTAAAAAAAGCTCCTCTAGGTCTAGGCTCTTTTTGTTTATTTAGGATGCCATTTCAATGGATTGACACATCCTATGTCCCCCTTCCTAACTCCCCCCTTTAAGCAGGACCAAGAGACTTCATTTTCATGAAGTCTTGGCAGTGGCATTCATAAGCCACTTAGCGTAAAGGAGAAAAAGAAATTATGTGGCATACTCCTCAGTAAAATTATTTTCAGTATTTAATACCTAGCATCTTTATTTCTGCCAAACCTGGAATTAAAGAAAATAAATGGAAATCGCAGGTGTTGCCAAAGAAGAATGTAAACTTCATTACTACATCTTGAAAATATTCAAGTATTGAAAAAAAAGAAGAAAGAAAATTTACACCAATTGAAATAATATGCCAGTCATGATTGTTTTGGATATATTATTTTTATTTTAGTTGAGTTGGAAGAAAATCATTATATAAAATATATGTAAAAAATAACAAATTTACCCAAGTCATTTAAGAATTTTTTCTACAAATTAAAATACTTTTTCATTGTTTGGCTTTGGATTTAGGGGTAGAATTTCTCCAATTCAGGGTGAACTGGAAATCTACTTGTAAATCTAAGATATAATTACTCTAATCTTGTTATTTGATGTCATTCCCATACTGTTATAACCTAGTAGTTTTAAAATTGCTCCCCAATCTGTGTTATGATTTTGCAGTCAAGTGGTAGAGTTTTTACTTCTTGCTCAGGTTTTCTCAAATTCAAACTAGTCTGCATCAAACAAAATATTAGCGCACATTATTTAACTTAATTATTTTTAACTTCCATGTTTAGTCCTTTTAACACATAGCAATATGAAACATTTTCAGTCTTCTTTTTTGTTGTTGTTTATTTAGTCTTAATTTAAAATAGTACAGGAGTAATATTTACCATTCTATGACTTTTAATATGTTCTGCAACATATAGGCCATTTCTTGAGAGACTAATTAAATGGCTACATTTTGTAAAGTCCATTCTCACTCTAAGAATATTATTATTGCATTCTCTTCAAGTTCCTCAAAACAAACAATACATATTTATAGAGGTTGAATATTTGCAATTATTTTACTTTAAACATGCTGGTATTTATAAATTTACACAGAAATTATGATTATTTTTTAATCTGATTTTGTGGTTCCTATTTAATTTATTAGAGATCTGTGCCTAACTTTCAACACAAAGCTGTAATGAGCATTCTCATTATTTACAGACCTTTACCTGAAGCAAGCTGCTCAACGGAACAACCCACTTTGTAATTACTGAACATTTTCTACAGGTTAATTTGAATTTATTTTGTATTTTTGTAGTAATGGATTTAGAATCCTGAAACATGAGTGGCTAGCATGCTATATTGACAACTATTAATATTATAATTTATAAGCCAAATAAATCGCTAATATCTTGGGTCATCTTATGGGTATATTTCAACATGTGCAACTGGTTTTCACTTATATTTTTGCATTGGTTTAGAGTTTCACAGTTGTTGGGTTGTTTGGGGTTTTTTAACTATGTATTTTGAACAATGTCCTTTTCTTCATTTGACTTTTAAAGAAAATTTAAAAAATATTTCAAGACTTGTCCTTATTAGGATTTACATGTGTCATGAGGTGATTCTATCATTGGAGAGACAGCCTCACTGGTAATAATTTAATGTTCTTTTGTATCTTCATACATAATGACAAGATTTTTGTATATCTGTTGTTTCACATATAATGTCAAAACCATATGCCAGTCTAATTTCTCTTGCCTGCCAGAAATGTAATTATGTGCTTGAAAAAGATAAAATATCAGAACTAGTGTCCAAGTTTATTCTAATAAAGTTAATGGCTGTTTATAAAAAACAATGACAGATTAATGTACTAGAAGGCTACTACTCTAAATAACCTTAGAAAGTTATTTTGCAAATTAAAACATTCATCTCTCAAAACAGAGAGGATGAAGAAATATCTTTCTCAGGCGATGTCCCTTTAGGAGTCAAGGGCTAGACATCAGTAAATCTTTGAGACTTGCAATCATTCAAAAATGTGAGAATGATATTTTTAGACTTCCAGTATATACCATAAAAAGTTGTGTATAAGCTTTCATGTAAATAACTTCAAGTTTTGTTGATGAAAATACTTAGATCTTTAACTAGAACTGCAAATTTCTTCTAATTACC